>JAFBJS010057466.1:5491-17702 GCA_016785265.1 Paraplagusia blochii | reverse complement strand
GTTATTCAGACACATACTGGTAGAATTGAATTTTTTCTAAAATTGTACAGCTTTCTTAGCAAACCTGTCAGGACTATAATTGCTTTTCCGGGTGTAAAAAGTTGTATTACAACGGGCTCTGTAAAAGAAAAAAAAAAAAAAAGCCAAAATATTATACCAGATACAGCGCAACATCTATGGATCTAGCACAAGCAGCAGATAGATGGCGCATTTGTGTGAACTAAGAGAAATAACCAGTAAAAGCCATGTTTTTTAAAGGTTAAAATGCTTTTAGCTTTTTCTACTGTATCTATTGGGAAAATTTGACATCGGGGCAGTGGGGGCCTAGTAGGCCTAGCCTTAAGGAACTAGACTTGATGGTTCCAGGTTCGAATCCACCAACTGCCAATTACTACTCAGGTCCTCTGGGCATAGTATCTACCCCAAGCAGTGCTCCCTAGGTCCACTGTTCACTTCGGTGATGGGTTTACCAAAGTGATGGGTTGTGAAGATCAGGTCACAATGAAGTTTGCTTTGATTGTGTTGCATGGAAAAGGCAGGATAATTACACTAATATAAATTTATAGTATGACTTAGAAAAGCCCATTGGGCCACATTCAGTCCCCAGGCCTTAGTTTTCCCAGGTTTGGTTGAGCATGTTATACATTTTCTACCCTTTTTCTTTAGTTTCTTGCAATTTTTACAATGATTTTCGGGAAGATAATTATTAACAATGACTGGAGAGAACATTTGCATTTATTTCTAGTATAAAAGAATAAAAAAAACATAAACTTCAAGTTTAACAAGGTCCAAAAACCATTTAAAAAACATGGTGTTGCTGCAATAAATGAACAGCGGTTGAAATATTCCACAATAACCATAAGAATAATTTACATTTTATTTCTCATATTTCAAATACCAATGATTTAGACTGAGCCTAAGTGGTCGTACGCCTCCACTGCAATAGCTGTTCTCGGTAGAGAGGAAACAGAATTGTTTCCACTCTAGCAAATATTTACTAAACATCTCAAAATGTTTTTGTCACACCCCAGCAGATACAGAGTGGCTGATGGGTAAGCATGGACAGATTCCCAATGAGTGTTTTCAGTCCAAGTCCAGCACCACTGCCAAGATCACACACTCACACCACTGGTGTTGTTGTGGTACTTCATCCGGCATGGCTACAGGGCCCCACGGTGGTAGAGACGTGCTCTTGCCTTACAGCGAGAAACTCACTGCTGCGAACCCTGCTGGTAAGTGATGGTTTCCCAGTGTGTAATGTTTACTGGCAAAAAGGAAGCCACTGATTCCTATATTTCTTCTTTCACCTGTTTATCTCACTAAGTCACATCCATCCAGATGGATATTTCTTACCACTTCACAGGGTAAGCAGTCTCCACAACTGCCACTCAAATCTCACTGCACCGCCAGCCCCTCAGGAACTATCCTACCCTACTGGAAGGAACCAACCGCCTTAATTTGGATTCAATCTTGCCCATGATGTCAACCCTGGAGTTCCAGATCAATGACAGAGACATTGGTTCGGGGCATCACCAGTGTGACCAGCCAATCCTGGTTCTTGAAATATTATTTTCTTACAAATGTAAAAAGAGGATTAGCAAATCATATGCAAGTTAAAGTCAAATATTCTTGGCCAAATATATTGATATTTTGTAATATCTTTAGGAATTATTATCAATTTTTCCTTTGATTAATTTTTCAATGGTCATGAACTTTGGGTCATGACCGAAAGAACGCAATCCCGGATACAAGCGGCGGAAATGAGCTTTCACCGCAGGATGGCAGGGCGCTCCCTTAGAGACACATCGAGAGGAGTCAGTTGAGGTGGCTTGGGCATTTACATCGGATGCCCCCTGGACGACTCCCACGGGAGGTGTTTAGGTCATGTCCTAGGACATGCTGGAGCGACTACGTTGCCCGGCTTGTGTGGGAACACCTTGGGATGAGGAAGTGTCTGGGGAAAGGGTAGTCTGGGTATCCCTCCTCCAAATGTTGCCCCCAGTGACCCGGCTCCGGATAAGCTGATGAAGATGGATAGATGTATGGATAATAAAAACTTGATTAAGTAATGCTTGGTTCTAGCTCTAGAAATAGTTCAATGCCCCGACGACAGACCCGCCCGATGCCTCGGTGCTCTGAACAACTTTCGTTGAAACACAGATTGCAGTAACTCGAAATATCGTTATTGCTCACGACACAGATTCCCCTCTTACACTCTCAAACTCTCGTCCTGACACACACATACGTTTGCACCACACCTCACTCCCTTTCTATTCCCTTAACCATTAACTCATTCACAACACAAGAACACAAAACCTTATAAACGATGAGTCACTAGATGGCAGCATTCTAGCTTTTTATTAATTTTATTTATCTTTATGGATATTCAGGGGACAAATCCCTTTAGTGAGTTGGCAAAACTTAACTTAACCTAATTGGGTTGATAGCAAACAGTTACATTGGACTTTCCATCAAGGGAGTTAAAGGAAAAATACTATGGGAGAAAACATCCGCACAACCAAATATCTTGACGCAGTTTCTATGTATCCTAATAAATTATATTAAAGTAACTAATAAGAAAGATAACTACTGACTCAGGCACAGACACCGAAAGCAATTAACGGATGTAAATCATCTCCTCTGGTGAAGGTGATGCTACGGTATATTTGTTATTCAAGCCAATTTATTTTTTGCTGAATTCCATTACAGATAAACAAAGCACAAGTTCAGCGGGTGCATCTTTACATCAACTCTTTTTTTTCTCATCTCTACGTTTGGGAAAATACATGAATTACAGAATTTCACAGCTGCATGTGCATCACACACACACACACACACACACACACACACAGACACAGACACTTCCAAAAGTTACAAGTTGTTTTTCACCCTTGACATTAGAATTTTATGCAACCTCACATTACATGGAAAGACTGCCAAGGCCTCAGAGTTGCCTCGTTTTCAGTAGTAACTTTGAACTTTATTTGATATGAATATTTTATCATGTTGTTATGACACATATTAGATTGCACAGTAAACTGTAGGCAGGTCCCAGATATTAAGTCTCACCACTGTTTGGCGCCATACTCCAACGTTGAACAAAGTTGAATAAGTAAGACACAACATTTAAATCTTGTTGGGGACCAATGTCCCCACTGTCAGTTCACAGTAGCTATCAATGTTAAATGATAGCAGCAACAAGCAGCAACAAAAATGAACCAGCAACAATCCATGTACCTGGGATTGAAAAAAAATAAAAAAAAAAACGTGAAAAACAAATCTACAAAATAAAAGCACACATAAACGCTATTCTGTAGTATAGTACATCAGTCCGTGAAAATATATTCATTTTGATGATGTGAATTATATTAAATGTATTCCCTGATAAACATGCCTCACCGGCGCAATATCAACCCAGCACTCAATTAGCACCGGTCTCCGTAAATGAGAAAACTGTGTTGGATGAAAGTGAATAGTGCAAGGAATTTTTAACTGTCATTGTTGTTGTTACAGTGAAACAACTCTATAAATCCACGCTAACATTACACTTCCATATCAATGTAGGGGCCACAAAATAGAATTCTACAGGCCACAAATGGCCCGCGGACCGTAAGTTTAGGACCTCAGCTTTGCGGTGAATGTTCAACATTGTGAATTATGTCTGTTTGTGTAATGTTACTACAGTAGAGTTTTGGGGTTTTTTTCGCCCATTCTTACTTTTTAAGATAAAGAAGCTCCATAGTGACACTGGTGTTAATAAACAGTTTTCAGGTTTTCCATGATGAGGTCATAAAACAGCTGTTTTCAGGGAAACTGAATGGATTCTTTAATCTGTTATGGGTGGTGAGTTAATAAACTATTGCCAGCTTCAATTATTGGAGCAACAAGAGGAATTCAATAAAATCTTAGTTCTCCTGAGCCCCTCTGAAGTTATAAATGTGTCCTTTGGTTTTAGAAAAACATGGAAAATCAGTGGGGTTTTTGTATTGTTTTTATTTCCTTTTGTTTTTATTTAGCATTTTTAAATAATGCTAAATGCAGCAGCATTTAGCATTATTTATATTATTCTATAAGCTGTTTTATCCATGATTCAAAAAAGGTACAGCATCTTTAGGAGAGACAAGGTTGGACAGGATCAGGAATAAGGTCATTAGTGGGACAACACAGGCAGGAAGGTTTGGAGAAGAAGCTACAGAAGACAGATTGAGATGGTTTGGACATGTTCAGAGGAAGGACAGTGGTTAGTGGTCATGGTCTTAAACCAGCCATGATGTATGTACAGTATTAGAGACACTAGGACTAGGCAGAAGACAGGGGGCAGAGGTGGAAGAGTTAAAGATGCTGGGATTCTCTTTAGGAGGCACAAGGATGGACAGGATCAGGAATGAGGTGATTAGAGGGACAACACAGACAGGAAGGTTTGGAGAAAAACCTGTCCAAAAAAAAAGAGAAACCAGACTGAGATGGTTTGGACATGTTCAGAGGACGGACAGTGGATACATTGGTAGAAGAATGATCCTAGAGATGGAGCTACCAGGTAGGAGACAAAGAGGAGATTGATGGATGCAGTGAGGGAGGACATAGAGGTAGTTGGAGTCAGAGTAGAAGATACAGAGGACATGGGGAGACATGGGCACATAATTTATTTTTGCTTTATTTGTCAATTCTTATATTCAGTTTTATACTTTATATCATTGGTTGTTGAAGATATATAAAAATATTATATATTATGAAAAGTAATGTAAAATATGTGAATAAAAATATTGATAAATATTGGTAAAACGTATCAATTATTACTTGAAAACTTTTGTTTGTTATTTTTTGCTGAAAAAAAATTGTCAAAAGCAGAGACAACAAAACAAATCAATTTCACTTTGACAAAACCCCAGCAGTCAGTCGTTAGTCACACATGACAAATTCATTTCCAATAGACGAGCGTGAATCAGGTAGCGTGAATTCAATTGGGTTGCACTGCAGACCTTCGACTGCGGAGGCACAATATGAAAAGATTTAATTTAGTTGGAACCAAACAGGAATCCTCTTTGTCAAACAATATTGTGTTTTAACAAGACAAAAGATACACTGCAGTATTCCGTTAAGTGGTTGCATACTGGATAGCGGTCCCCGAAGTAGGACTGCTGTTGGGAAGGGCGCAGCAAGACAAATTAATTTCGATTTCTATAAATTCTTCAGAGACATTGCACTGATTTGTAATAATTTTCCAAGAAATGCAGTTCAAACAAGGAGAGTCTGCAAAAAAAAAAAACCCTGAAACAACAGGTAACAATCTCTCTTTATTGGAAAGACAGACTTTTTCCCTGTGCATGAACCTTCACTGATAGCTGATTTATGGGGACAGAAGGCTACTGTCAATTCAGGAAGAAAGGAGCAGATGGACCCATTTATCTCGCTCTAATTTATGGGCAGAGGAATGAAAAGGATCACCTGGATTAAACACGATGGAACACAGTGTTGTTCTAAACATCAACTCAGAGATAAAGTTTGAGATGAAATTTCTAATTCTTTTAATCGTCGTGACTGACAAACTTTAACCAATCATAACACACATTTAGTAAAAGCAACTGAGAACTGAAACTGCAAAAGGACTTTGAATATTATGGGTTTCTATAAAAGTACTTCAGAGGTTGAAGGACCAACTCTGCTCGTCACAGTTAGGAAATAAACATGTTTTCCGTGTTCTACTGACAGAAAATCGCGTCGGTGAGCTGTGAAACTGAAATTAATCCGTAAAACTCACGTTGTTCATTTTAATTTGCCTTTTTTTCCAGCAGCAAAAAAAACTGCTTTTCTCCACATTTTGTTTCCATCAGTGTTAATGTAAAATGAAACATGGATGTTGAATCGTAACTTTTTTAAAAAGCACTTAATTTCTGATTCCTATACAAATATAATAGGGTATTTGGGCAGTTTTTTCCTTGTCCCTTAATCGTCTACAAATAAAATCACTTTTGAGGTAGCACTTATTAATTATGTGTATCCATACTCAGTGTTATTTGCTTTCAGCAGTAACTGATCCATGCTGAGGAAGATAAATTAAGCTGCTATGCTGCCATCTAGTGACCTTTTTTCAATATACAGCTGTTTTTCCCCTGAACTATTAAACCCCTTGGAAAAAATCCAACAACTGTGTTATTGGCTTTTCATCACCAGAGGAAAAAAAACAAAAATTTTTACAGATGTTACAAAATTCTGTTTATGTAATTGCGGCTGCAATTATCAGATATGCTTATTGTTAAATAATTGGTTAAATTACTAATCACATTTGTCATTTTATATTTTACTTTGGGGTGTTTTGTCACAAGTGGATTGAAATGTTATGACACATCATTAAAAATAGATATAAAAATAGAATAAAAATAAATATATTCAGTTTCCTGTATTCTCTTGCAGTCAATCAACACCAATTATTTGTCAAATCACCAGGTCCATCATCGATGGACTATAACACATGTGTTAAACTCAAGGCCCGGGGACCAAATGTGGCCCGCCATGGCCCCCCGGGAGATCACAAAAGCGTAATTACGTCAGTAGAGCAGAGTTTCTTAATCTCAGAAATTAAAAATGGTTTTATTAAACAGCAATGAACAATTTTAGTTATGTTAAGAAATGATCGTAAACTGCACTAACATGTATAAACATGTCATGGAGTAATTACATCTACAATCTTCCATTTACAACCGGCCCTTTAAGGAAATTGTGTTGTTGACGTGGCCCCCCGGTAAAGAAGAGTTTGACGCCTCCTGGACTATAAGTATCAGCCTGGTTTGAAGAACAACAATTTAGGAGGTGACTATGCAACAAGATAAATCATTGAGTGACCTGAGCCGAGCTCGACTGCCGTCAAGATCAGTAGAGCAACATCAAGTCCCTGTGTCTATAAAAGCTCGGGATCAATGAAAGAATTAGCGACAAATCCAAACACAAATATTCAGCCCAAAGTAAAGCACTAAGGCATCATTGATGACTTGATTCTCCTGCTTAACCTCACAACTATGGATTCAAATCGCACTTGGGAAAAATCACTCGCTCAAATGGATTAGGATTTAACTTTGGGATCAGTTGCAGTTCCATAGGCTACAGCAGATGGTACAGGAGGAATGATGATGTCACACATCCTCACATCTGATTTTTAATCAAGAAATATATATTTTTTTCCAAGTTTCTATAATATTTACAGAAGTGTTTTCACAAATTAAATCAGATTTCAAAAAGTAAAATGACGGCGGACGTGGAAAAAATGAAATAAAATATTAAAACTATGTAGTGCAGTAATAACTTAATAACTGTGTTGAACAGGAAAATGTCAAAAAACATACCATGTTATGAAACATTGATTTAGAAAATCATCCTCTCCATCCCCCATATTTATCTGCCGCTCTGATTGAATCACTGAATGCATGCTGCGCTGATGCAATTGCAGTTGAAGGCCAATGGAAAACATTGTACCAGCATCGATTTTCACGTCGTCCTCACACGAAAAAGTGCAGCATCAGTCAGTTCAGCAGAGTTTCACATAACCTGCACCCTCATTTATACGGCAAGGTTCTCCAAAGTCCTTGAAGAAACAAGCCAGGGTAAGGTCTTCTCGGGTATAATACAATGAGCTTCATGGAATCAAAACCTCCCGCGTGGCCTTCACACCTCGACTTTTTAATGTTCACTGAAGAATGTCCAAATAATTGCCTCCTAAAATAGACGTCTTAAAAAGTTATGCTGTTGCTATGTAAATGACTTCGACTGGACCAATTCCAAGGCTCTCAACACAATCAGCGTTGCTCCACGCCTGGACTCCGGGTTCTTAGGTGAGCATTGAAGCGTGGAGCTGAGGCCACGTCAGCTGAACACGATTGTTGAGCAGGAACTTCGTGAGCCAAGTTTAAGGTGTTTAAGGTGAGGACACTGAGAGCGGGAAAAACTCTGCGAAGACGAAACATCAAATTTAGCACAAGTTGGTTTTTTCTCTGAGGACTGGGCAGACCTGCCTGTGTAAATTACCGCAGACTTTACTTTATCTGCAAACCTCACATATCTGCAAGAGAAGAGACTGAGGCGCTGTGGCAGCATCGATGACAGAAAAATTATATTTTGGTGTCAAGAGATTTACCTGAACTTCATTTTCCATCTGTCTTGATATTAAACTGTATAAATACTAAAAAAAAAGGAAAAATAACTCTTCATAATTGTGATTCACACCCCTGCACACAACGATATGCAACGTCTGCATTTAACTCATCACTGTACTGAACAGTGGGCAGCTTTGAGCACCCAGGAGCGGTGAGTGGGGACGGTGCCATGCTCAATGGACCTCAGAAGCAACTGTCAGCTGGTGGATTCAAACCTGGAACCCTATAGACCCAAGTTCCCTACCACTAGGCCACCACTACCACCACAGAGAAGTAACAATTTGTCAAAATCTCTGCCTTAGCTGCCCTAACATTGGACCTCAGCTGGTAGATTCGAACCTGGAACCCTTTACCACAGGTGTCAAACTCAGGACCGGGGACCAAATTTGGCCCGCAATGTAATTATATTTGGCCCACGAGAAGAATATCAAATAAGTACTACAGTGGGTCCACCCATATGAAGCCTTTATATACTGCCAGAATTTGTAGTATTATTGATGTATACTCTTTGTGTACTCTGATGATTTGGAAGCTCCATTATGTTCTCTTTTGACCAGCAAAATATTGAAAACATTTATTATTTTTATTATTTTTAACAGGCAGTTTAAAAAAGGAGAATCCAACCTGGATCATAGGAAAAAAAAAAATCCATCAAGCTTGGGTCTTCAGACCTCAGGTTCAAATCTACCAGCTGCCAAGTTGCCACAGAACCCACATAACGTCCACTGAACCACCCACAGGAAGGCTCACAGTATGGAGCAGTGTGATTTGGGTGGCACGGGGGGAGACTGCTGCCTCTGAGACCCCGCCAACAAATAAGAGTATGAAGATGAACAAATGAATGAATGAATATTCAATCAGTTTTTCGTAAGATACCTTCATGTATCCATTCTCAAAAACATCCAAAACATTGTAACGTGCTGAGAAGTTTAAGGGACCAACTGAGGAATATCTGCCACGGAATACTGGCTTCACATGGGACGACGGCTGTTAGTGTTTGTGAGCGGAGGAAGGTGGGACGCCTGCTAATGAAGCCCTGAATTGTGTCTGTCTGATGAGAGGACAGCTGTTGTGTCCATGCTGTTGTTTGGCAGCAATAATCTCATCTTTTTCAATCTAAAACTGTGCTTCCACCAGAGACATAAATGAATAGCCTGACTTTCTCTGACATTTATTTGTCCTAATGTCCTGCATGATAATCACTACAGGCCATCAGCCAGGGTTCCCATCAGTTGAGGCCCCACTGACAAGCAAGGAAAGACAAATCAAGTGAAGAAGGTGTTCAGATCAGAGTCCACACTACTTGTGTGATTACAATATGTGACAGTATGTTATGCCGTACAGTGGTAGAGTGGTGCATTGATAGGACTCCCATCTGCCACCAGGAGTCGCCATCTATGGAGAAATGCAGGCATTGTAGGAAAAAGGCAGGAGTATATTATTGATAATATTATTTATTGTATGATTGGAGCATAATGCAAGCCATATTAATGTGCCAAATGGGCGTTGTCCGGCCCTCGGGCCATAGTTTGCCCATGTCTCATCTTTTACCTACAGTAAATCCAATGTTGGGGTCCATCAGGAGGGGCATCCGTTGGAAAAGGAAGTCAATATTAAAGTATTTGAACCACAGCCAACAACCAAGATATTGGATTTTGCTTCAAATGTGTTAAGACTATGTTAAAACAAGTTTTTATATAAAATTAAAATTAAAAAAATACACAAAAAAGTTATTTCTAGGGACTTAAAGTGTCGGACAAAGTAAAGGTTAAGATTTTGTGTAGTGTTTTCCGGCGGCAGGGTAATTATAATAAGAGTTGTGTGTGAAAACAGGATGGAATTAAGAAATGATTGAAATACACACCAGAGATTTGGTAAGGACTCGAACCAAGCAGAACAGAAGTGAAGGTGGTTTCAACATGGGCTGGAATGAGGAGAAGAGGAAGAAGAGAAGTTGTTAAGGAGGACATGGAGAAAGGTGACGTATGGTGACAAGGAGGCAGACAATCTGCTGTGGTGACGTTGGATGGACATGGAAGGGACAATCCAAGAAACGCTTCTAGCAAATAAAAATATTTTACACTTTAACACTTTATTTTTTAATTTTCTGTGTACATATTTGTGTTTTGGGTAACATCTACTGCACGTCTGTCTGTCCAAGGACTGGATCCCTCTCCAGTGGTTCTCCCTAAAGGTTTCTACCGGTTTTCTTTTCCCTGTTAAAGGGTTTTTTTTTCCCCTCTGTAGTTTTTCCTTACCCTGGCTGAGGGTCTAAGGACAGAGAATGTTACCAACTATGTGAAGCCCTTTGTGACAAATCTGATTTGTAAATGTGGGCTACATAAATA
This sequence comes from Paraplagusia blochii, assembly GCA_016785265.1. Taxonomy (NCBI): domain Eukaryota; kingdom Metazoa; phylum Chordata; class Actinopteri; order Pleuronectiformes; family Cynoglossidae; genus Paraplagusia; species Paraplagusia blochii. The sequence continues at coordinate 7,210 of JAFBJS010057466.1, read as the reverse complement.
AAACTTAATTGATTTATTGGTTGAGTGGTTGGTTGATTGGTTGAGCAATGATAGTGAGTTGTTACCGTATGTATAAGATCCGTTTGAATTAAAGTTTTTCCCAAAGTCGCTATTAATCACAACAAATAATTACTCGTTGTGACCAATGACTAAGTGGTCCAACAAAAGTCATGCTGTACAACGAGGGTGTTGTTCTCATCATCATATCAGTGACCAGATTTTGTATTTTCGGACTCGTAAGATGCAATTTCCAATATTAAAGTTGGATCAATATGAAACAAACACTGTTTGTTTCATTTGGAAAAATTTCAGTTCACAAAAATAACTTTTTTTCCAGGTTTTCATTGATCAGATCTTGTTTTTGTATGGCAGAAATGTACGTATCTTTAAATGGTTATCAATGTCCAATGTCCATTACCTACTTTAAATTTCTATAAACTATTACAAAGTCAAATGAGAGAGAGTCAACAGACCAGAGTTGGAGTGTATGGAAAAGTCAAGGATCTTTATTTTTCAAAATAACTAAAACTACAGTAGGAAAAGTGCCGTGTTTGTCTGTTTACAGTTTCAAGGACTATTTGACTTCTTACGTGTTATGTGTAGATAATAACCTTCTACCATTCATGCACACACAAAAACTCAGATTCAGTTCAATGCCAAATAAAACATGAGAAATTTCACTTTTCACAGGTTGTGTGATTACTGTGGTCTCAGTTGAATGGAGTAAACCACAGCCATAATAGCTGCGCCGTCGACCAGAGCAAAGCCCCGGCTTAAAATACACAAGCCCTGCTGCACAACAAACAACAACAACAACTGGCTTCAAGGTAGACTCTCCATGAAATTAAGATGAATCCCAGCTGTACTTATGGAAATTTGGAATAAAAGGTAATAAAGACAAAGAGTGAAACGTGCTGATTTTACAGACTCGCTTTCTTTTTTTGTCGTTGTCCAAAACCACATTGTTGAAGTATCCACTTCTCAGCTCCATTCTTCATCATTTGACACCATTGTATCTGTTCCAGCTCCATACACTGTATGAATAAACAGAAGGTATAATCGAACGTGTGCCTCCACTTAAAGTCGTCTCCACCCACTCCAGCTGCATTTAGTGAACTTGAAACTACGGTATATCCTCCTACAGTTGAGTTCCAAAAATGCCCGCAGTGCTTCACCACCGTAGAACCTACAGTGCAGTCATTTTCATGCACGAACACCGACAGCATCCTCTCAAAAGCTCCACTAAAATGTTGCACAGAGTGAATGGGTTGCATTTCTCTCCCTTCCTGTGCGACTAAAAAGAAAACCTTAGTCTTGTTGCGTCAAGAGAAAACTTTCTGCTGCACCCCCTCCAGCACAGTGGGTGGCGCTGATCAGAGAGCAGCTGAATGAGGGTGATGATTGAGCTTCCAGACTTTCATCATGTAAATGGATTTTGCAGTTGGAGGCTTAAATAAACTCATGGACAAGATCAATAATATTGTTGAAGATAATGGCTTCACCATAGTATTGATGGTATCTATGGATACATGCTACAGTTCCAGCCACACACAAAATTTAAGGACTAAGACTGACAACTTGTCCCTTTTTTTTCCAGGGGTTGCCTCACCATGTCCTCTGTATCCTCAACTCTAACTCCAACTACCTCCATGTCCTCCTTCACTGCATCCATCAATCTCCTCTTTGTCTCCTACCTGGTAGCTCCATCTCTAGGATCAT
>JAFBJS010057465.1:155085-168877 GCA_016785265.1 Paraplagusia blochii | reverse complement strand
TAGCGCACGAGTTTCACACAGTTTCACACCATGACTGTAAGAGTTACCACACACAGTGATACCCAGCAGACACGCTCGTTTTCCACACACCGCGCAGGCGGTGAAAACCACATGTTTCCTGACTAAGGCGGTACGGCTGAAGTAACTAGTAACGGGCCCCACCACTAAAAAGTAACTATGACAGCATTCTTAAAATGGGAAAGTAACGCGTTACGTTATTAGTTACTGAGAAAAGTAGTTGCGTCACAAGTAACGGCGTTACTCCCAACACTGAATATGAGTCACCCTAATTCAATCTTGTGATTTGCGCAAAATACCAGTTGCTAAGTAGAATTTAATTAAATATGTGCAGTATAATCTAGTCCGTCTCGTCGTTCAAAAATTAAATTTTATATTTTATACATATTTGTTCACGTATGTATAATATATTTCTGGGCTGGAATGATTCCATTGTTTTGAAATTATTTTTAATGGGGAAAATGGGCGCCGTTGCGGAACAAATTAAACTTGTAGTTCTTGGTCTAGCCAGAACATTTTAGAATTGCGAGCAGGCTGGATTTTGCTGAGGCCTCTCTGCTGCTGCGGTAGAAATATACTGACTATGCTATCAGTTTCTTGGTGCCAGAAAGTTGGCCTCATGCATCAAGTTGAGGCATCACCTCCCTGTGTTAGGCTTGACAAATGTTTTTTTTTTCCTTCCCTCTTATTTACCACCTGTGTTGCCTGATATTGAATAAACACTGCTTCCTGTAGGTTCATTAAAAGAACGAAAATGTCTATACTGAATTGTAGCACTCACATATTTTTAGCTGTAGAGCTTTTATTGACTAATAAGTTACCCCAGTGCTAAATTTAAAAGTTGTAGTTATTATTGCGTTATAACAAAGAATATGAGTTGTGCTAAATATGAGTCTAAATAAAATAAGCCATATGTGCCACATACGAGTTAGGCTAATACTAGTATGTGCTAAGTATGAATTGTGCTAAATATTAGTCAGGCTAAAAACAAGTGTTTTACAAAATATAAGTTGTGCTAAATATGAGTTTTGCTTAATACAAATCAAGCAAATATAAGTAATGCTATTAGCTAAATTTAAGTTGTGTTAAATACAGGTTTGTGCTGAATATGAGTAGAGCTAAATATGAGTCAAGCTAAAAATTGTATGCTTAGTATGAGACAAGCTAAATACAATAAGAAGATGAAGAGTAGAGGTAAATACATGTGTAAACTAAATATGAGTATATGCTAAAAATAAGTTGTGCTTAACATGACTGCCACATACAAGTGTGTGGTATGTTTGCTTTGCACTAAATATATGTAATGCTACATAGGATTTTACGCTAAATACAAGTGTATGCTTAACAGTATTTAGCACAACTCTCAAGCATACACTTGTTTTTATCCTGACTTATATGTAATTTAGAACAACTCATATTTACTGTACACTCGCATTTAGTAAATACGAGTTTAGGTCGACGGGTTGTTCATAAAGGTTATATAATCTTACGTGGTTTATTCAAATTTGACTTGACCTCAAGTCAACCTGAACTTCTATTGAGCTAACAGGTTAGCATTCCACTAAAAGCTAAAAGTTCTAATAGCTGATATGCAAACACATACAAAAAAATGATTGTGAACTCTAGGGAAAGATGATGTGGGACGTGCCTAAAAAAGCTCTTTTGCGACTTTAGTCTTTGAGAAACACTATATAATAGATTTTTAACAATGATACATTCAAAGAGTTGCCATGTGAGACTTCATGACCAAACCCATCTGTCCCTCCAGTTTAATGTGTTTGTAATTGTACTGTTTTGATTTTTTTCTCCTTCCTGCAAATTACTTTCGGCCCACACTTCCACAACTACAAGGAAAGTATCACAGACAACACAGTTTAATTAACACCTTCTTTCAATGGTGCTGGAGAAGTGGAGAGGTGTTTGAGGGGGTTGATTTTTTCATGTTGCAACAGTTGGCAAAGGCCGACTGTACTGGGAATGGATTATTGGACATGGAGGAATTAATGCTAATCTTGCCATCCCATGGAAACTACGTGTCATGATTTCTTCAGCCAAAGTAATCAAGGAAATACGTTTTCATAGATTTTTCATGTTTGGGCATCAAAGCTCCTTCGCCATCCTTCACAACTGTAAACAAACAAACAAACAATCTATCTATCTATCTATCTATCTATCTATCTATCTATCTATCTATCTATCTATCTATCTATCTATCTATCTAGTACACCCCATATACTGTAGTTCGATGATCCACCCATTATCTCATCGGGTCAATGTAGGCTACCATAGATGTTTTTGGAGACCCATAACTTTGACTACACATCATATATACATCAACAAGAAATGTGATTTGCATCATCCTCTGGCAACCCTTGTAAAGTTATTACCAAGACTTGTACAACTTGGGAACCAAGAAGGCACCAATTCATCTCAATTGCCCCACAGGGATAAATAGTTTTCTAAATCTGAATTTGGAGAGATGGTTTCATGATACCCATCCATAGGTCTCAAAAAAGAATATAAACTGGAAATCTGGGGATTTGTACTGGCATGAGTTTCCATCTGTGCTGTACTTTACAATAAACTATTCCTTCTGAAACAAAGCCAGTGTCACCAGAGACTTCACTCTACATCTTTACAACATCATGAATGCCTGAAAGTTATGTTCTTAGCAGTGCATGTTGTAGATATTGATGTAAGAACTGAAGAGATTTTGGTTACTATCAAGAAAACCATGGGAAATGGAAAGAAATGAAACTATTAAGAGCAACTTGTGTTGTTTCCATTACATCTGTCCAATCCAATGCAAATTTAATGGAACCTGGCAAAGGAAAAGAACAAAAAGTTAATGGTGATTTGTATTTAATTCAAATATGACTGTACTTGTCCAGCCCAGATAGTTTGTACAATATTCTGACCATGACCTAAAAGGACACCTGGTTCTAGTGCCTTGATATGTGCATATCTTCATCTTCAAAATGCATGATAAATTCTCTTTTTTAACAAAATAGGAATCCAATTACACTTCATTCTTCTCCAGTGCCATCAGTGTCACCTACGACACAGATTTAAATGAACCATGTGAATTATGTGAAATAAGACTTATCCACTATCACAGTATTCATAAAAGATAGATGACACTGCCAGGAATAGATCATTGTGGTAATTCAATTTCTGATATGTAGAAACAATTTGATTCAGGGTAATTTGATATAGATGCTTCTGCTGCAGAAAAAAAATAGTTGATTTTTGTTTACATAATTACAAGCAAGTCAAAGATACTGTGTAACAAAATAATAATGCGAAAAGGTCACCTAGAACTGTTTACTGAATAAGGAAAAAAACAAACCAAAAAAACACATAAGCTGAGCTAATGTTTTGGCCTTAGGAAGCAGACAAGACATGAGTAGATGCTGAACAGTGATGGATTAAGACCACCGACTTGCACGCAGTAAGATCTCTTTGTCTTTGCACTGATGAGCCAAACAGGCTATTTGTTAACAACGGACAAAGTAGACTTGTCTTGGGATGGTGATATATTCAGCAAGTACAGAGCAACTCGTTCAGGCCTCTAATTTGCAGCGATGTGCTTAGATTTATCATCTGGCAGATGCTGGGGGTCTGCTCCCCCTTGAGCTCCCCACTCGAGTACACAGGTGCAGGTGTCGAAGGATGCAGTTTACAACTGTGACAATGATGAGAAACAGCTGGTCCAGGAGTCATTCTCTACAACCTCCACGAACTTGAATTACAACCTCTGAATAAACCTGTCAGATGTGGTTAGGTATGGGCCGCCGTGGCGTTTGCCAACACGGGCCACCTCCTCTCCGTCGCTATCTGCTAAATATGTGTTGTTGGTGCTGGAGTCCCCACGGAACTTTAACACGTCAGCTCTGTCGTCCCGGATAATATATTTATCTCAGGAAGTTGTTGATATTACGGGCAGATTCCCATGAGACTTTGCAGGTACACTTAGAATCTAGATATTAATATTGACAACAGAGGGGCATGTATACAAACAAACAAGTTGATATCTGTGTTCTTATGTTGTTGACAGATGGATAGACAGAAAGATGGTAGATAGACTGAATGGTTGGTTGAATGGTAGGTAGGTAGGTAGGTAGGTGGATGGATAGATAAATAAATTAATGCCATGTGAAAGATGGAGTAATCAGTGTCTTTTGACAACCTTATGGCATCACCGAACTAGAAAGAAACTGTCAAGCTTCCAAAATGTCGCAGATGATTAGCAAGTGGACACATTCCAAAAATAAAGGGAAAAACAAGATGACAGTAAAGCACCAAAGGAGTGACTTCTTCCAGGAAACGCTCATCCTTTTAAGTACTTACATATTCTCCATACGTGTCCTGGACCAGCGGAGGAGCCGGTCTGTATCCGGCAGCAGGCGGGACACCTCTGGCTCTCTGCACTCCTCTCCCTCTGGAAGAAGGAGGCCGGCTGAGAGAAGTTCCTCTGGGGGCTGCTCCTCGGGGCACAGCTGCATGCAGGGAAGGAACTCCTCCTCGACTTCTGACACAAGACACAAACATCCGCACAAGGTTGAGATGAAAGAGCAAACATGTTTGTCTTGTTACTAAAAACAATGCATAATTAATTGGGTGGAGCAGTTAGAAACCCAAAAATTCAACATAGAAAGGACAGGACAACATGAGAGGTGACTGTGTGTACTGTACAGTGTTGTCCATCCTTTTTCTCCGTGTTGAGGTGTTGGAGTGGAGTTTATTGTGTTTAAAGCTGATATTTTTTATTCTTTTTCAGGTTTTCAAAAGAGTCATGTAGGCGGAGAGAAAAAGATCAGGGATGGAGGTTACATTTCCTGCTGGTCTGAACGAAGGATGAGTCACATTCATGAAAAAAAAAAAAAACCCATAAAAAACACATTCTATTTCTAATGTATACTTAGATATAGATGTTTTGTGAATTTCCCACACTTTTAGGCAAATTTCTTTGCTTTGCATAGATGATATTACATTATTATCTAGATTAGATTCTCTAGAGTGACACACTAGAGTCATACGCAGCATATTATTACAATGTATAACATTGTTTATCAAGTAATACATCATTGACTTACCTCTTGTAAATAACTACTGTATTGTATTGTATTGTCGTATTGTAGTGTATTGAATTGTCGTATTGTACTGTAGTGTATTGTATTGCCCTAGTGTATTTTGTATAGTGACGTATTTTGTATTGCTTTTGCACCGTGGGTCAAAGAGGATTGCAATTTCATTGTGCCATATGTCCTGGATATATGGTATATATGACAAGAGTCATATGTAGATAAGAGTAAAAAAATATCAAATATGAGACCAGCCTGCTTTTGTCTTCATTTTCCTGTTTATTTCTATGCCTAATTTCAGAGCTGATATCTGGACAATTACCATGGTTTTCTTGATAGTAACCAAAATCACTTCAGTTCTTTCATCAAATTTTATCTTCTATTCCAACTTAAACTACTCCCAGATAGATGGATAGATAGATAGTTTTTTTTTTTAGATTTTAAATATGGAACTTTATTAACAAAATCCAGCAGAATATAAAACAACCAGTGTGGCTGTCACAGCCTCTACTGATATGAATCCACGATACCATCATCCAAAAGTCAAATTAGGATCTGAGCGAACTGCACTTCACCGCTAGAGACATGGCACAGTATATCATCATGAGACGACAATTGTACAAACACATCATCGGTATTTGTGAGCCTGTGGAAGAAATGCTCCAGCCTCAGCCTGGCCTTCACAATCCGCCTCCACAGGACCACAGCATCAAGCACCGGCCCCCCCTTGCAGACTCTCCCAACGTGTCAGGTATATAGACATCCTTGCCTCAGAGAGCAAGAAGTTCAGGAGAAGGCTTTTGGTTCTCCCTGCAGTTTTAGAAGCAAAACCACCAATAAAGATTGGTACTGTAAAAGAGGCTCCGAACAGGAAACCTGAGTTAGGACAGAGAAAGATATCAAACGTCCACACTCTTAGAAGATATGGAAGACAGTCTCTGGCAGTCTGCAAATAGGGCACTGGTTTACAACAATTGGCTTAAAAAAAAAAAAATGGACAGGAAAGCATTGTCGCTGCGGGGATGAGGGGGTGTGGGGCGTCCACCTACGCTGCTGCTGTGCCGTCTGCTGCTGGGGTGAGGGGGATGGGGCGGCCACGTTGCTGCTGCTGCTGTGCCAGCCATTGCTGCTGACGTGCAGGCTGTTGCTGCCTTGCGGCTGCTGCGCTTTTTGCTGCAGCTGAGCCGGCCCTGCCTGCTGCTTCACCGGTCATTGCTGCTGCTGTGCCGGCCGCTGCTGCTGTGCCGGCCGCTGCTGCTGTGCCGGCCGCCTTAAGATAACAAGTGTAAAATGCTTTTTTACCAGCCTCCTGTAGGTGTAGCACTGCCCAGCTTATAGGAGGGGGCTGTCGGGTTGAGCGGCGGAAGCAGGTCCCAGGTGAATGTGGAGAAACGGGTCAGAGGGGTTGGGCATGCCCTCACTACTGCGGTGTCGAAAGATGAGAAGCCGGAAGACAGTTGAGAACTTATCTTCTACAGAACAGAGGAGCCAGACATCTTGTTGATCCCTAACTAGTACAACATCGTCAGCGTACACAGACAAAACAACACTTTTGTCTGTACCTGGAATAGACAGGCCTCGAACCGATGATCTTATCAAGTTAGCAAAGGTTTCAAAGAAATAGTATAAAGCATGCCTGAAAGAGGACAGTGCCATTTGACACCTCTCTGAACTTTTAAAGGGTGCATACAAAACACTGTTGAACTTCAGCACACTCTCAATGATACTGTACAACACTTTGATTTTGGCCATCAGACCAGTGGAGAAACTAAAGGCTTCATGACTTGCCAGAGGTAAGTGTGCTCTATGCGGTCAAAAGCCTTTTGTTGGTCCAGCGCGATCAAACCAGTATTTACTGTATATCTAATGCTTTAGAGATATGCAAGACGTCACCAACAAGGTGGACATTGTCGCCCAAGGACTGACCAGGCACACAGTAAGTCTGGTCACGGTGTACAACCTCTGAGAGCCAGGATTTCCGACAGGATTCTGTAGTTGGTACAGAGGAGGGAGATGGGATGCCAGTTCTTAATGTCCCACAAGTCGCCATTCTCGGGTAAAAGGGCAACGAAAAAGTACGCGGTCTCTGGCTGAGGAGCACTCGTGTTCCAGAGCTATGATGTCTGCTTCCAAACGTCTGATCGTTTTATTGGTGCAGAAAGTGACATTGCGAGTGTGCTGTTGACAGAGAAGCCTCATCTCAACCTTAGCGTGATTCCACCAGGATGGCAAATGAGCAAACTCGCCCTTTGTTCTGTCTGAGGGCACCCCAAATAACACTAAGAATCTGTTTAAAGGTCTTGTCATTAACAAAGTAGAGTTGAAATGCCAGTATGCACAACTCGAAAGGAAAACTTGCTAAAGTTACACTGCACATAACCAGAGAGTGGTCAGAAAAAGCTGTCAGTGAAATGGTCCCCACAGCGCCTACCCTATGCCGAGAGACATAGATGCGGTCCAGCCTGGCTGAAGAGATTGCACCCTCAAATGAGTAAAAGAAGTGTATCGCCTCACATCACCATGTAGCTGCCTCCACACATCCGCAAGGTCATGGGCCAAAACGAGCTGCTTTAGAGCAGTCTGGGAAGGCACATGTGGTTCAGCGTGATTAAGGTCCAGAGAGTCATTCTGTGCAGTTAAAGTCCCCACCCTAAAAAACATAGTCATCTTTGTCACAGCCAGCCATTGTCACTTACCTGCCTGATAAATTTATTTAATTTTTCAAAATGAGACTTGCTGGCTTTAGCTAATTTTCTGTGAAGAACATACACTCATCGGCCACTTTATTAGGTACACCATGCCAGTAACAGGTTGGACCCCCTTTTGCCATCAGAACTGCCCCAATTCTTTGTGGCATAGATTCAAAAAGGTGTTGGAAGCATTCCTCAGAGAGTTTGGTCCATATTGACATGATGGCATCACACAGTTGCCGCAGATTTCCCTGCTGCACATCCATGATGCAAATATCCCATTCCACCACATCCAAAGATGCTCTATTGGATTGAAATCTGGTGACTGAGGAGACCATTTGAGTACAGTGAACTCATTGTCATGTTCATGAAACCAGTTTGAGATGATTCCAGCTTTATGACATGGCGCATTATCCTGCTGAAAGTAGCCATCGGAAGTTGGGTACATTGTGGTCATAAAGGGTTGGACATGGTCAGCAACAATACTCAGGTAGACTGTGGCATTGCAATGATGCTCAATTGGTACCAAGGGGCCCAAAGAGTGCCAAGAAAATATTCCCAACACCATTACACCACCACCACCAGCCTGAACCGTTGACACAAGGCAGGATCCATGGATCCATGCTTTCATGTTGTCGACACCAAATTCTGACCCTACTATCCGAATGTCGCAGCAGAAATCGAGACTCATCAGACCATGCAACGTTTTTCCAATCTTCTATTGTCCAATTTCGATGAGCTTGTGCAAATTGTAGCCTCAGTTTCCGGTTATTAGCTGAAAAGAGTGGCACCCGGTGTGGTCTTCAACTGGTGTAGTCCATATGCCTCAAAGTTTGACACACTCTGCGTTCAGAGATGCTCTTCTGCCTACCTTGGTTGATACGGGTGGTTGTTTGTGTAACGGGTATGTCTCTGGCAGGTAGATTGGAACTGGCAGGTAGATTGGATCTGGCAGGTAGATTGGAAAATAGTTTATTGTCCAAACAGAGAAAACCAATGGGTTGCAGGTAGTTCTTTTCCAGCAGATCAGAGAAGCCAACACACAGAAGAGAAAACAGCGAGATTGGGAAGTCGTAACCAGGAGGAACAATACAAACTCGTAGTCAGGGACAGAAGGCTGGCAAGATTACCGGGGAGGCGACGAGACAGGATGGTCAGGAACAGGCAGGGTTGAGAACTAGAAAGCAGTCAGAGAAACGCTGGAAAGTGTTAAGACTAGAAATGGGAGGGTTTTATGGACAGTTAGTAAACATCTGTCTCTTATACACATCTGCAATTTTTAGTTGATTGGGAGGGTTATGGACCTGAGGAGCGATCATGGGTGTCGAGGGCGAATATTTTAGACCCTGCACTAATAAGGGAATTTTATAAGGCTCACCCTAAAAAGCCTAGGGTGCCAGGAGGCACCCGTTGAGGGGAGGGTACTGTTAAGACTAGAAATGGGAGGGCTTTATGGACAGTTTGTCTGTGACTGTGTTTTGTCTGTTTGGATGCATGTATGGTGTTTGTAGTGTCTCTTTAAGGTGCTGACTTTCTGAATGAAGACTCACCTGTTTCCGATTTGCTCATCGGACTTGTGACGCATATAAACACCGCCTCTTCAGGAAGTCAGCGCCAGAGCGTTACTCATGACGGTCCAGGATTTCTTATTCACGGATTCACGGAGGGGGAAGTTCGAAGGGAGTACTTCACGGTTACGGGTTGGAGAGACGTCACCACCACTTTCACTGAGGACCATATTACACCGCTCGGGCACTTGTTATAATTTTTTGTTTCTGGAATAATTCACGTGTTTCCGAAGTGTCGGAATAAATTGTTTTTTTTTGGTTATCAGATTCTGGTTAGACTCGCGTTTGGATCCTATCTCTATTTCCTCTCATTTATACGAGAGTAGTTGCCGACAGAACGCTCTGGCCCTAAATATGGATCCAGCGAACAAGCAAGAATCTGAACATTTAAGGCAGGTGCTTCATCACCAGGGCACTCTCCTTGGTAAGCATGAATCCCTTATCAAGGAGATGAAAGAGGCGATGGAGCGACTGCAGTTTACAGGGTTTTCTGCGTCGGCGTTTCCATCAGCTTCAGGAAACAGTCCACGTGAGCCTCCGTTGCCGGTTCCGGAGCGTTACTCAGGGGATTTGGGGACGTGTAGCCGATTTCTTATTCAGTGCTCATTAATTTTTCACCAACAGCCATGTACCTATCCCACTGATAGGGCTAAGATTGTTTACATAATCAGTCTTCTTTCTGGGAGAGCAGCAAAGTGGGCGGCGACTCTCTGGGAGCGAGACTCTCCTCTGTGTGAGTCTTACCCTCAGTTCATGCAGGAGATGAGAAAGGTTTTCGATCATCCGGTAAGGGGGAGAAACGCAGCCAAACGCTTATTAACTCTGCGCCAGGGCCGGTCTTCCGTGGCTGAGTTCTCCGTGGAGTTCCGCATTCTCGCTTCAGAGAGCGGGTGGGATGATTTGGCGCTGCAGGGAGTTTTCTCACATGCACTTAATGAGAATATTAAGGATGAACTAGCTGTTCGGGATGAGCCTGACTCTTTAGACTCCTTGATTTCTCTGGCAATAAACTTGGACAATTGTATTCGGGAACGTGGACGAGAGAAGAGGGGCTTTGCTGTATCTGCAGGATGCTTCACTGCGCGGCCCCCCTCTCCTCAGACGATGGCTTCGATCCCTCCACGGGCTTATCCTGTCAAGGAGGAGGAGCCCATGCAGATCGACCGGGTTCGAATCTCTTCACCAGAACGCCGACGTCGGTCCACCCAGGGTCGCTGTTACTATTGTGGTCTAGCAGGACACATGGTCCGGGACTGTCCGCAGCTGCCCAAAGATCGGGCTCACCCGTAGAGCGGGGACTTCTGGTGAGCCACCTATCCGTTAATGCTTTATCTCCGCGAATTTTATTTCAGGGTTCTTTGTTTTGGGGGAGGGAGTGTCTTTCTGTGTCTGTCTTTGTCGATTCAGGTGCGGATGGAAATTTTGTTGACGCAGGCTTGGTTCAGCAGGCAAACTTACCTCTTGAGCAGCTCTCTTCTCCTCAGGCGGTTTACGCCTTGGATGGCCGTAAGCCTGTCTCTTATACACATCTAGATGTGTATAAGAGACAGGCTCCTTATTGTTTACTTACCGTTGCATGTTTGTTTTTTCATTCAGGATCACTTATTCACGGATTCACGGAGGGGGAAGTTCGAAGGGATCACTTCACGGTTACGGGTTGTAGAGACGTCACCACCACTTTCACGGAGGACCACATTACACCGCTCGGGCACTTGTTATATTTTTGTTTTTGGAATTATTCTCGTGTTTTCCGAAGTGTCGGAATAAATTGTTGTGCCTAGATGTGTATAAGAGACAGGAACAATACAAACTCGTAGTCAGGAACAGAAGGCTGGCAAGTTTACCGGGGAGGCGACGAGACGGGATGGTCAGGAACAGGCAGGGTCGAGAAACACTGGAAAGTCAGGCATAAATGCAAATAACAATCTGGCAATGTGGAAGTGGAGAGCAGAGGCTTATATACAGCCCTGATTGTAGATGAGGTGCAGCTGAGGGGAGCAGCGTGAACAGAGTGGGAGTGGCTAGCAGGCAGGTGAGCAGGAGGAGGGGCAGGTAGAAAAGTACTGGGGAATGTGTGAGAGACAAGAAAAGAGAGCAGACCATGACAGTTTGAGTCACTGTTGCCTTTCTATCAGCTTGAACTAGTCTGGCCATTCTCCTCTGACCTCTGGCATCAACAAGGCATTTCCGCCCACAGAACTGCCGCTCACTGGATATTCTTTTCTTTTTCGGACCATTCTCTTTAAACCCTAGAGATGGTTGTGCGTGAAGATCCCAGTAGATCAGCAGTTTCTGAAATACCCAGCACGTCTGGCACCAACAACTATACCACCTTCAAAGTCACTCAAATCACCTTTCTTCACCACACTTATGCTCGGTTTGAACTGCAGGAAAATGTCTTGACCATGTCTACATGCCTAAATGCACTGAGTTGATGGACTGATTAGAAATTAAGTGTTAACGGGCAGTTGGACAGGTGTACCTAATAAAGTGGCCGGTGAGTGTATATCAGAATACATATTTGATGTCAACACACCATAGCCCCCCCCAACCCCCCACCACACACACACACACACACACACGCGCACATTTCTATTCAAACACACACAGAGCAGGCCTAGACAGAAGGAGGACAGAGTGTAGGTACACAAAACATCAGGGTCAGAAGTGCAAGAAAATGAGAGCAGTGTTGACAACAATGTTGCAACCTTGTGTGGGAACCACAGGTGCAGAAACAATAACAAATTAAATTTGATCTAAAAAAGGGCAAATATTAACCATATATACTGTTTATACTGCTTGTAATTGGGATAGGGTAAACATGTGAATTTAACATAAAGTGTTTGATTGTTTTGATCTAAAGTGACAAAATGCAACAGGTCCATCACACCCACAAATGCTGGTTGAGTTACAACAATATGAGCATCAAACAAGGGTTAACTAAGACAATACCGTATCTGCCAAAAAAAAGCCCTGAAGACATCTCCCGTCTACGACATGTTTGACTTGTAGTGAAACGGGAAAAAGCTGGAGAGAAGAGGAAACCCATCCCACCACTGCAGGAGGTGTTATGGCTAAGGGCCACCTCGCCCCTCCATTCCCTACCCCAATCCACTTCCATCGCAGGGTCACTATGAGTGTCTTGCAAGAAAAGGACGTCAATGGGTCGCATAATGGCCCATTACATTGATGTTTAGGCTTCCTATTTTACAGCCATGGTGAATATGTTTATGGGAGATGCACGTTAACTGCGGAAGAGCATCCTCCTCGTCTTAGTGAGTAGTTTCTGCAGTCTGAAAATCTGCTGGTCAGTCAAAGTAGACTCTGCTCTATGTGTCATCCAATACTTAGCGGAGATGCAAAACCCCTCAAGATCTGGGAAGTAAGTCTGCAAAACCACATTCCTACATCTCTTCGTCTGAGAAACAAAGTTAGATAAACTGCAGAGTACACCGGAGCATCAGCCCACGGCATGCATGGCAAGTCGCTGTCATCCGACACACACTCCCCATCACCACTGTCCCGGACCAACCCACTGTGACCTTGCAGCCTCGAGGACCCCATCTACCTGGCCCCACTAGTCTGAGGGTTTGTTGCATTCAACCTTGTTTTCTTAGTCCTAAGGGCAAAATCCAGGCTTGCCTCCCCAGGCAACCTGTCTGCGGTGTGTGGGCCCCCCTCTCACACACCCCTCACCGTCACTGGCACCGGCAGTCACACCGCCATCGGGGATAACCACCACAAAGTTCCCACCTGAAACATCGGGTGCCCCCCGTGTTCTCCCCAAACACAGCAGTAGCCACAGCAGGAGCGTCAGCATCAGCAACACCTGCCCCGCAGGCCCCACCCTCTTGAACACCGCCACCAGGAGCAGGAAACCCCCCCCGCACCCCCTGAGCATTCTCAACCGTTGACACTAAAACGTCCCAAGCTCTGTTCATCTTGGCAATGGAAAGGGCATTTCCGTACCCGACAAGTGCACCCACAGCTTCAGCAACCGCCTGTTTTGCTCATCTGGGGGCAGCAAAGAGTCAAAAAAAGTTGTATAAAAAACGCATCTGTACATTAAAAATGTACTGGGGGCTGAAATGTGTTGTGAAAAAGCGTTTTGACATGAAAAAAAGGAGCTCACACTTCCGTGTTCAGACCAGACAGATCCAAGATAGATAGATAGATAGTTTTATTAATCCCTCAGGAGTATCCTTTGGGAAATTATGGAACTGTATCCATCAATCCCCTCTTGTCTCCTACCTGGTTGCTCCATCTCTAGGATCATTTGTCTACCAATGTATCCACTGTCCCTTCTCTGAACATGTCAAAACCATCTCAAACTGGCTACTTCAGCTTTTTCTCCAAACTGTCTGTTGTTCCCCTGATGACCTCATTCCTAACCCTGTCCATCCTTGTATCTCCTCAAGAGAATCTCACCATC
>JAFBJS010057465.1:142956-155072 GCA_016785265.1 Paraplagusia blochii | reverse complement strand
CCCTCCCCCCGTCCCCCGTATCTTCTACTCCGACTCCCACTACCCCCCTGTCCTCCCTCACTGCATCCATCAATCTCCTCTTGGTCTCCTACCTGGTTGCTCCATCTCTAGGATCATTTGTCTACCAATGTATCCACTGTCTCTTCTCTGAACATGTCCAAACCATCTCAAACTGGCTACTTCAGCTTTTTCTCCAAACTGTCTGTTGTTCCCCTGATGACCTCATTCCTGACCCTGTCCATCCTTGTCTCTCCTAAAGAGAATCTCACCATCTTTAACTTCTCAACCTCTAGCTCTGCCTCCTGTCTTCTGCCTAGTGTCTCTAATCTATCCATCATGGCTGGTCACACAAACATGAAACTTTTCTCTTCACCTTAGCTGACACTCTTCAATCACAGAATATACATAGAATATACAGTATATTAAAATATATATATATATATATATATATATATATATATATATATATATATATATATATATATGCTGCATATGCCCTGACATCCACAGAGAAGCTGTTTGCAAAAGTTGCTGATTTGTATCTGTAGATAAATTAACACCATACCCTGAGCCAAAACTGGTCTGTCATCAGAATAAGAGCGGAGTTAAGCTCCTTTGTATTGAATCAAAAGCTGTCTGAACCTGCTGTGCTGTTTAGAAAAGTTGCATTTTATCTGAAACATTTACTGAAAACAGTTCACTGATCTAAGCTGCGAAAGGAGAAACCACCTGACTGCTGCCCAGGTCATGTTCTTCCTATGGTATCCCTATGTGAGGGATGTACGTATATTTATATACTGCAGGAGAAGTGAATCATAGATTCAGGGCCAAAGAAAGTTATTAAAATAAACTTTAACTATCTGTTTTTCTGAATAAGGAAAACAGCGATAAATGTTCACTTGATGGGAGATTAGGCCATCCCCAAGATTTCTTTTCTTTAAGAACGCCATTTTTCTTTCAGCTGTGGTTCTAGTCAGGACAAGTGGAAGCACAGAAGAGCAGATAAGACCTGCTCTGACTATATGCTGACTATGTTACTTCCTTCCTATGACACTTCTTCACCTGTTGGTGAAGAGCACAAGTTAATATACAGGTATTTCATTTTCTCAATGAAACATTTAATTGAGCCTGACAGCTAAAATCTGATATCTGTGTCTATTTCTGTGTTTGCACTTACAACAAACAACACCTTCTGTCTATCCCTGTTTTAGCGTACATAATTATTGCACGCGTATAGGTGCTAAAAAATTCCAATGACCTTGTTGAAATTTATTTGTAGTGTTAAGAGACCTCAGGGGAAGAGAGACAGCAAGTTTGTAGCGGTGAAGGGGAAGGTTTACAGGACAGTAGTGAGATTAGCTATGATGGATGGATTAGAATAGGGATGTTTTATAGATATAGACAGAAATTAGCAGAGTTCCAAGATAATGTTAAGATCAATATCATTTTTTTTCTTCCTATAATAAAAATTCTGATAACACAGTGGCTAGGTTTTGCCAAAATTAAATTGAATCATATATTAGGTTTTGAGATGTTTACTTCAGTTTTGTGTGCAAGCAAGGGCACATATTGGTATCAGAAAATGTATTGTGTGGACAGTATCAGCAAATCTTATTCCTAGTTTAAAGAAAACTACCAATAGGAGAAGACAGGAGGATGAGCTAAGGGTGGAGGAGTTAAAGATGCTGAGGTTCTCTTTAGGAGAGACAAGGATGGTCAGGATCAGGAATGAGGTCATTGGAAGAAAAGAGAAAAAGCTAGATGAGCTATATTGAGGTGGTTTGGATATGTTCAGAGGAGGGACTATGGATACATTGGTAGAGGAATGATCCTAGAGATGGAGCTACCAAGTAGAAGACAAAGACGAAGGCCAAAGAGGGTATCAGTGAGGAAGGACATTGAGGTAGTTGTGCAGTTGAGTAGAAGATGGAGAGAACATGGAATATCTCCTGAAAAGGGGACAAGCTAAAAGAAAAAGAAGAATAAAAACGTATGTCTACATCTTCCATTTGATGTTAATTCAGTTTTTGTCTTTCTCAGTGGAAGAAACAGCACGGACAATTTACTACTGTATCAGCTTTCTGTGTAGTTTCAGGCTGCAAGTTATACAATGACAGCAAAGGAACTTTGCTTTGTAGTTGTTTGCCAATCATCTGTTGTTCCTCCCTTCATGGTGAATTTCAGAAGAACCTGAGACACAAAATAACAAAGATCTAAGTTATTGTCCTCAGATGTCGACGTCTCGCTCCCGGTGTCTCTTGAAAAATTTAAATGAAACGAGTTACTTACTTGTCACATTATTCAGACATCTTTGACGGATGTCTGAAGTTTGGTCACGTATCAATTTGTGCCAAAATGTGATAATAAACCTTTCTCCATCTGTCAGCTAATACAGTACCTAAGAAGTTTAATAAAAATCTTTAGTTACAGACACTGTGTTGTCCGAGCTTCTTAGGCGGAAACCAACACATTTAACATGTTACAACAAAAATTGGAGCCAGCCATTTTTTAACTATTTCTATGTTACTCATTTGTTACTATTAATTTACTCATCCATGGTCATCCACCTTTTCATTAGTGGATCTCCACCACTGCCACACACTGCACCATACTTTGAGCCTTCCTCTGGATGGTGAGCCCACTGGAACTTATGTGGGTTAGGATGGTGCTAAGCTCAGAGCACATCAGTGGCAGATTTTGGATTCAAACCTGAAGCCTTGCAGACCCAAGTCCGCTTCTGTAACCACTAGGCTACCACTGCTGAGATTATATCGCTTTAATTGGCTGAAATCATGTTGGTTTTAAAAGTAGAAAATAGTGGATAAGGACCACTGTCTTTTCTTTATATGCTGAAAGTGCATTGCGTATAAATGCAACTGGACTGAATAAGAAAAAAATAAAAAAAATGTCTGTGGAGGCAGGGCAGTGGTTAGTGGTCAGCTGCGGCTGGATCAAAAAGAGCAGTGACAGTCTGACCAATAAAGACGCTAATCTTGTACAGCTTTCGTTGTTTGTTTGTCCAGAGAACCCTACACGCATCACAATGTCATATATTTTTACCACTGCCATTAAATATGACTGACATTGGAGGCCCAATACTAACCCACAGTCTTTGAGCTATTAGACAAACTGTAGTGTAGTTGCCTAAAAATACTTCTACAATAACCAAAACATCTTTAAGCCCATTCAGAACATTTCCCTGACTCAAACATGATACTCCCGGTGCCTTTATCAATCCAACCTGCTGTAAGTCAATTCTTTTCTATATGTATTTCCTTTCTGTTTCCAGTATTCCAGTATTTCTGTAACATTTTACTGCCACCTATTTCTTTTGAACGCTCCTGTGCGTCACCCTTTTCTGCGGGGCAGTCCTCGGGATAGAGCGGGAGCTAGCCGTTTAATGAGCTGTGGCCCCAGCAAAATAAAGAGTAAGCACGGTACAACCACTGACAACATTTAGCCCGACATGTTCAATAAATCTGGGCCAAGTAGTTTAATGACTGAACAAACAACAAGACACACTGATGCAAAATTTGGTTTTATAATGTAGTGAGTAGAACGCCTGACTCAGAAGCAGAGTGCAGAGAGTACTGGGTTTGATACTTAAAGGAAAAAAAAAACCTGATAATATTGTTCAAGAGTAAAGAACTTTGTTAGGCAACTGGACAGTAACGTTTTTTTTTTTTTTTGTTTCTTTAAAGGCCTCTTCAGTTCTCATTGTTGGTTGGGGGTGGAGGGGTAAAACGTTTATCCCATAGACAAAAGTGTAGTGAGGGTGTGCGGACCTATACATGGGGAGACCAAACGACCCAGGACAGGACTCAGCTGTCCACCTACATTTTGAAGGCCACAAAAAAGTAATTTGAGGACCACAGTGTTTAAAGCTTGTCCAAGGAAGACAGATGGTTTAACAGAGGGATAAAAAAAAGCTTTTTTTTTCAAACTTGGAAAAGCCAACACTCAACAAAGGAGGTGGTTTGAAGCACTACTCATCAGCCACATACAGAACCCTTTTGGGGACAATACCCAAAAGATTCCCCCCTCAGCACCTGCTTTCAAACCATACTGATGATGTCTGTAACGACCCATCAATACTCATTGAACAACTGTTCGTACCCTTCACAGGTAAACCCATGTTCCCACGACAGGAGGGACCTTTTTCCCGCCTGCAGAATATAAATGTGATACTCCGCACAAACGTTGGGCAGTTGGTGGCTTAGTGGTTAGGTGAGCGGACTTGGGTCCACAGGGCACCCAGTTCAAATTCCCCTACCACCAAGTTAACACTGAGGTGACCTGAGCATGGTATGGTCACTGCTCCCTTGGTACTCAAAGCTGTCCACTGCATTTTGGTGATGGTTTAAATGCTGAGGTGACATTTCTTTGTGTGCTGTGGTGAGAATCACAGTGTCAAAATGACAAAAAAAAAAAAAAAAAGAAATGTAATATTTAATCTTCAAAACAGTCGGGACTGCAGAGAGCCTCTTGAATGTGAGGGATGAAATGTTTTCCAAAAAAAAAAAAGCTTGATGTCTAGTTTCCTAACCTTCCTAACCTAGATAGATAGATAGATAGATAGATAGATAGATAGATAGATAGATAGATACATGCAGACATACATGCATACATAGATACACAGATTTTAAATATGGAACTTTATTAACACAATCCAAGAAAAAATAGAGGTCATCCAGTCAGCAGAATAAAAAACAACCAGTATGGCTGCTGCACCCTCTACTGACATGAATCCAAGATACCTTCATCAAAAAGTTTAAGGCTGACAAGCAGTCAAATTAGGAACTGAGCGAACTGCAGTTCACCGCCAGAGATATGGCACAGTATATCATCAAGAGCCCACAAATTGTACCAACATGTCATTGGTATTTGTGATCCTGTGGAAGAAGTGCTCCAGCCTCAGCCTGGCCTTCACACTCCGCCTCCACAGGACCAGAGCATCAAGCACCGCCCCCTCCCCTGCAGACTCTCCCGACGTGTCAGGTATATAGACATGCTTGCCTCAAAAAGATAGATAGACAGATAGATAGATCTACAACTACATCTGCGCCTACAATGCACAAAACCATACAAGATATTTAGTGGATTACCTTGGAGGCCCAGACACAGGTGTCCCTCTCGCACGGGTGACTGACTTGCCCCTTACAGATGGCACCTTGGCATCCTCTGAACCACCATTCAAGTATGTGAGCTCCTGCAGCTGGGCCTGTCTGATCTCATCATTGTAATCCTGCGTACAGAGACGGCATCATCACACACAGACTTGCCCACAAGCCCAGACAGCAATAGACTCACTTTAATTTACTCTCTATTGAATTACAGTCTTTTTCTCCAGGGCTGTAGCCCCAGGAATATCTAATTAATGCAGGTTACTGTATTACTATGACTGAAGACGCTAAACATTATAGATCTCCTGTTGATGAATCTTCAAAATCTCATTTGCCATAATCAACTTCTGTGTTTTTTTTTTCTTCAGATGGTAACTCCAACACATAATTAATATTGAACAGTAGTCCTTGCGTCATATAAGGGATTGGATTCTCTCGGTTCTTCAGTGTATGAATTGAGGGATATTTCTGCAGGGAGCGGGTGAGAAAAATGACACACAGTGGTAGCTGCGGCTTAATTAATGACGATATGTAAATCATCATAGCTTCAAACATGAGAGAGATTATTCATAATAAATGTAGGAAGAGCGTAGAACCTCCTGGCTGCCAAGATGGTTTAGTTCCTGCAGGAGACATTGAAGTTGGTGCTTATTTATGGCTGTATGGCCTGATACTTTTATCCGTAATGAAACATTCGCTTATACTTTTATACAGATACTCTCTATATAGACAATTATACAAATCCGATCGTATGATAATTATACTATACTAATAAAAAAAAGTTATACACTAATCGGCCAACTCTACTGGATTTGATATAATCGTGCGGGATGCAAATGCAATAACATTGCAGCCCAAATTTTGTCCCCAAGCCTTGGTTTGATACATGCAAGGTATCTTAAATCAGTATTTTATCATTAGGTAGAGAAGGGAAAGTTTCTTCCTCCAAGTTACTGACTAACAACGTCTGCAAACACTGATAGAGTTAAAGATCCATGGATGGACCCTTTACCAAATCACACAAGTGTCAGTTAATGTATATATGAAATGTGTATTTGTTAATAAGTAATGAGTATGTAGTAATGTGTTAATGAGTATTTAGACGACCACATACTGGTATCAAAAACTTCTTGATCTCTTCCAGAGCGTGGCCCATTCTGGCGTAGGCCTCAGCTGGTGGAGCGAACACCTCGATGAGAACGTGCAGGTCTTCATTCAGGTGGTGATATTTGGCCTCACCACTCTGCCGTAGCTCTTCTTCCTGATATAATAAATAAAGAGAGCATTCTTGGCTGAAAAGTCTGTGTTTACATTACGGTCCATTAGTTAAGTGCAAAGATGCACAATGTAAATATTCCTAGTCTAAAATGAAAATGAATATGTGGAAACCATGGTGGAAAACCAAAACACAGCGAGAAATGATTGTGCCCATTACCATTTTGGTTAGAACTGTGAATTAAAAATGAATTAACTCGACTTATGGTCACAAATAGAGGCAGAACTTGATAATCTACTACTTGATAATAATTATTATTATAGTCAATTCATTCATCCATTTCAACCACTTATCCATTACCAGGTTGCAGGGGCAGAAGTATCCACAATTAACACCCAAATCACATTGGACCACATCATACCTCCCTTTAGATGCTGAGCCCAATGGAAGTTCCACCTTAAATTATTATTATGTATATTGTTATAATTGTTATTTCTAAAATTACATAATGTTTTTATTGTGTGCTATATTGAAATATATCTATATCACATACTGGTAAGGTGAAGGGAAAGGTTTATAGGATAGTTGTAAGACAAGCCAGGATGGATGGATCAGCATCAGGAGCAATAGGCAGAAGACAGGAAGTGGAGGTGGAGGAGTTAAACATGCTGATGTTCTCTTTAAGGAGAGACACGGATGGACAGGATCAGGAATGAAGTCATTCGAGGGAAAAGACAGACATGATGGTTTGGAGAAAAATCTAGAAAAGACAGATTGAGATGTTCGGACGGGGGACAGTGGTTATATTGGTAGAAGAATGATCCTAGAAATGTAGCTACCAAGTAAGAGACAAAGAGGAGAGGGATAGATGCAGTGAGAGAGGACATGGAGATTGAAAACGTGATCATCTCCGAAAAAAGGGACTAGCTGACAGGAAATGATCTATATTTACTGGTACTTTTGTTTTGGGCCTGTGTCATCATAACCAGTACCAATAATGCACTTTTAGGTCATTTACACCTCAATGGTTTTGGTGTCTAACTATTCAGTGCATCTGTAGTTATTTTGCTAGTGTTTTTTTTTTTTTTTTGGAGACCACACTGTTGTTGCAAATTGTGGTGCATTACAGGATGAACCAACAATGTAAGACAAAGATTTTGCTTTAAGCATCGACAGAATATATTTTTTTTCATTAAAATAAACTGCCAAAAATGGAGCGAATGAGACCTGTTCCTCCTCTACTTGCCAGCGAAGCACAGTTCACTGTAACTGTTACAGGAAATGAAAACAATGAGGCAGCACACAGGTCAAACGGGCCTGAGAAAAGCAGGCCAGTATAATTATATATAATAAGTTATTGAAGGCAGGAATTAGGACAGTGAACGCCTCTAAATTGTCTCCCACCCAAAATGCACAAGGAACCAACAGGTTTTGTGTCCCACTTTCTCATTCTGTAAAAAACCCAGCAGTCTTCTCTGGGGCTTCTGGAATGACTGTAACTTCCTCTCCCCATACTCTTCCACCAGCGCCACGAAAGCCAGTGTCTCTGATGTCACCTAATTATAAATAACCTTCTTTTAAGTGTGGTATGTTAATGATATGTTAATATCCTCCATAAATCTGCACTTTATGAGCAGAGGACTCCGATGCACATAGCGGCAGTGCTGACGGAGACGAGCAGGGAGGGATAGAAGGATGTTGGAGACGGGCCACACCATGCGTATCGCTCCTTCCTTTTTATGTGTGGATTTTTTTTGTATTTGTAAGTCACAGTTGAATGGAAATATTATCTTCTTCCTAAGATATTCGAGTTTAGTTGTTGTTGACTTTACACAAAAAAATGACTGTTGTAATATAAACAAAAACAGTAATATATGAAACACACTGTGTCATATTATTGTCCCAATTTTTTATATAGTAATCTTCTTCTTCTTCTCCTTTCCGCTTGTCCATTTTTCAGGGGTTGCCAGAGCAAGTAAACAATTTCCATCTCACCCTGTCCTCCGTATCAACTACTCTGACTCCACTACCTCCATGTCCTCCCCCACTGCATCCATCAATCTCATCTTTATCTCCTTCCTGGTAGCTCCATCTCTAGGATCATTCTTCTACCAATATAACGACTGTCCCTTCTGTGAACATGTCCAAACCATCTTAATCTGGTCTCTTTTAATATTATATATAGTAATACTGTGGTTTTAATGACATATATACTATTATCTCCTCCTGTAAGGGCACAATTGGTGCTAAAAACTGACAAAGGAGCCATGGCGTTTGTAGTAAGATGAAAACATGTAAAAGTTATGCAACTTAGGCTAAAATTCTTTTAACCATTTCTACTCTAAATATTGAAAAAATGCAATGTATTAGAAGGAGTCAACAGAAGTACTGTATTATCACAATACAAACTGGATATGTATTTTTTTTAAAGTTCGGTCCAGATTAAAGTACTAAACTTACTTCATTTGGCCTCCAAGCCGAGATGTCATATATTTCAAGTTGAATACTGTTTGTTTATTTATTTATGAAAATTATGGATGTCCAATTATATCAGTCAGCTGATATCATTGGCCTGTTCGTAGCACAATTAAGTGATTTGAAGTTTCATTTATATTGGGTTTTCCCCTGATAATGCCAATGTGATAAGGCAATGTGTCTGGGTTTTGACATTTACTGAAAACTCGGTGGTTCTGATACTTCCACCTTTTGGGCGTTTACAGAGATATATATCAGTATTAGTTAATATCATTTTTTACAAAATTAAGTGCTTGTATAATTTTGGCGTAGAAGGATATTGATAAAAGGTAATAACATATATCCATACATTTCCTGAATGGTTGATAGATGGATGGATGTATGGATGAGGGATGAAGGAGAGATGGATGAATGGAAAGATGTGTTAATAAATGGACAAAAAGTTTGATAGATAAATATATGGATGGATGGATAGAAGGATGAATAGATGGATGGATGATGGAGGAGGATAGATGGATGAATAGATGATAGATAACTGGATTGATGGATAGAAAGCTTGATAGATCATCATTGACCAAACCATTAGAGTTGTTGTGCTTACCTTGCAATACATCTTAAATGAAATAATAGGCCTCACTGAATACACACTTGTGCCGATAATATAATATATAAAAAAATACAATGAATAAAAATTACATTTACAGTAGAGGAAAAGGTAACACATGCGCACGGTTCTGAAAGGATGAGATAACAACAGCGCTAATAGGGGGCGATGTGTGGTAAAACAGATGCTTTACATCATCCTGCTCTGACAGCAGGGGGACAGGTGAGTGAATCTGAATCCGACAGCTCGCTGCTTTAATGTCAAGGTCTTGCAGGTGATAATATTTGAGTAACTACCTCAGCTTTTTGCAAGAGCCCGGTCAATAACAGAAATACATAGTAGGTTGTGAGGTAGGTAGCTTTCACGTATTCCAAAATAATAATATTGTCTTCAATAGAGGGTGCTTTACAATCCAAGTTTCAATAAAACAGAGAACTCCTGTTCCTTCACCTCTGAATCCATTTGCTTGCCTTAACCTACACATAGAATTCTAAATTGCGAACGCTACCAATGAGATGAGCCGCACGGCTGCAAAGAGAAATTCGGCAAGCAGCTGAAGATGAAAAGCTACTTTTGTTGGAGAGGGTGCATGCCTCCTCCTCTCCCAAAGAAAGACGATGAGGTTATGTGCCGTACAGAGAAGGTTGTCACTC
The DNA here is from genome assembly GCA_016785265.1 of Paraplagusia blochii. Lineage (NCBI taxonomy): Eukaryota > Metazoa > Chordata > Actinopteri > Pleuronectiformes > Cynoglossidae > Paraplagusia > Paraplagusia blochii. The sequence continues at coordinate 145,001 of JAFBJS010057465.1, read as the reverse complement.
ATAAATCCCACAGCAGATTTGTGCAGGCAGGTGAGGCCTGCCGAGGTCAGCACTTCTCTATGACAGATATATATTTTTCCCTGCAGATGCTGCAACGGAGTCGAGTGGCAAAACTATTAATAAATGTAATCTAGGAGAATGAGCTATTTGAAGTTAAAAAGAAAAAAAAAATCAGTCTGTCCTGCAAATCAAATCTGACAGAGAAGAGATGCTGATGTATATTCTTGTTTTTAGCCATTGTTTTCTGTCAGACACATTTGTCCTGATGGTGGAATAATCATTACAACAGAGTGTAGCAGAAGAGGGTGGCACTGAGTTACATTTAGTTGAGATTTTCAAAATAAAATACTACTAGAAGGACCTTCAAATCACTAGACTTTTACAAACTGCATACAGATAGACAAACAGGAAGACAGACAGATAGACAGGATGGCAGGCAGACAGACATATACAGGATAATCAGGTTAAATGACAGTTTAGGTTTTATTGTTGATATCTTTTAAAAAATGTAAAGACTGAAATTGGACCAATACAAACCGGCAATAACCAACAAGCTGTTTATTCGCTGTCATAAAGTTTTGTTTTCCCTTTGTCAACAGTTTGTAGAGAAATGCTCGATATTTTACGCACTATAACTGAGCTGCAATATTTATCTATCCGGGCCTCAGCTTTGGAAAAGTATGGTGGAGACTAAAGTGAAATAAAGTTGTTGTAAAAGTGTGGAAGCCGACGAAGAAAGTGGGAATAAAGAATACAATAAAATAAAAACACACCAGTTTTTAGACTCTTACCTTTTCTTTGTCTCTCATGGATCCTTTCCCGAGAATTGACATCTTGGTGAGAGTGTCCTCCTGTAGTCTTTTTAACGAGTTCCCACGTGGCCCAAGGAGTTTGCCGACAAAGTTAAACTGCAACACAGACAGAGAGTAAAGACATCTGTCAAGTCAGGCCCTAACAGCCCCCACCGTGTGGAAGAGGCTAATGAAAATGTATGAGTCGTTTCATGGGATCTCTGTAATAGTGTGTCTGAGGTGTGTCTCAGAGCAAAGTCATAGGGTCAGCCAACATTGACAGGTATGGTCCGCATAAAGACAATAATATACAGTGAATGACATTGAGTAAAAATCATTTTGGTTTAGTGGACACATAGAGTCAAATCGCTTGTATATAGCAATAAACCCAAGTTTCCCCATGTCCCCTGCTCCAGCTCTAAGGGACTTCTGATGATCTTTGCAACCCAAGTCAACCCAGTCTTTTGGAGACAATGTCTTAGTGGACCTGTATGTAGTGGCAGCCCCTGAATTTGATTGGGAGCTTATCTCCACAATGTCTCACAACTGTTGTCATCAGTTAGGTCGTTTTGCCTCACTTATATCGACTTTTTTTGTTTTTTCATTGCAAAAATCCAGAGTTTATTAGAGGCTTAGCTAATTCCTGGGTGAGGGATTTAGCAAGTGAGCTTCAGAAGCGTTTTTTTTCTACAGTATCCAGGCTGTAAAGCACTACTCAGGTTCTCCATGTGTGATACATAAATACATACATACAGCCTTTACGTAGAATAAATACTTTGTCCCACTGCGCTTATTCCAGCTATGCATTATCGGAGGAGAGCTACTGGCTAAATGCCAGATAATTCAGTTTCAATTCAAATTCAGATCACCTTGAATGCATGTGCGAAGTCAAGTCCAACTTTCATAATAGTTTTCTTTTTTCTATAGTGTTATCTTGTTCCTCAATAATCTACCTCTCTTTCTTTCACAGTTTTAGATAAACTTTCATGTTGTTTGTTTGGATACCAAGAAAAACTGAATTAACCTACAAAATAAAATTTTATTGGCAGCACAATTATGTATTTATGTGTAGAAAAATATATACAGGCATGCATACATAAAATAGCTACGCACATACTATACATATATACAGCCAGTATAGATAGATAGACATTTATTTATGCATATATTTTTAGTATATTTTCTACGTAAATATATATTTGCATTGCTATATGTAATAAAGAGAGAATGTATGATAAAATATAATAGAAACAT
>JAFBJS010057465.1:120763-142831 GCA_016785265.1 Paraplagusia blochii | reverse complement strand
ATAACAATAATAATAATAACACCAGGGCAGTGGCCTAGTGGTTAAGGAAGCGGACTTGGGTCTGCAAAGTCCTCGGTTCGAATCCCGTTACCGCTAAGATACCCTGAGCATGGTATCGTCCCTAGCAGTGGGCACTCATTAGCTGCCCACTGCTCACTTTGATGATGGGTTAAATGCAGAGCCCAAATTTTGTAGTTTGCTGTGGTGCAAATCACAACGTCACAATGACAAAAAAGTAATTGAATCGGTTTTTTTTGTTTGTTTTTTTAAAATACTATATTATATTTTAAATATTTTTGCTATTATTTCTTGTGGCCACAAATTTTGACTCTTTCTCAAATTAAAAGTCACTCTGGACAAATATTTGCTAAATAAAAATTTAAATCATAGATAGATCGAACAGACAGACAAACAGAAAGAGAGATAGATCTTAAACCTGTGCAGACAAGGCTTAAGGTTTGAGTCCACTGGTTGCAGTTGCAACTTAGGAGGGCAGCACATAGCACCGTGCCGACCCCACATAACTTCCAGTGGAAGTTAGGGTGCAGTGTAATTTGAGTGAACTCAAATTACCTAAACTAGTAACAGATAAGAGGATTAAGGCTAACGTTAAATACTACGTTAAATAGTATTTACTATGAATGAGCTTGGTTTCCTGTGTACATGTACTGAATAAATGCAGCTGAAAAGCACAATATGATTCAATTTCACAGTATACGGCACCACTACACTACTAAAGGTTTCTTTTCCCAACTGCAGTTACAGTTTTGTGTAAATGTATTTTCTTAGCAGGCAGGATTTTCTACACTCTGACATTTAAACTGCAGTCACAAACCTTAACAACTTAGAACAAACAACAGACCCAAAGACATACAAGTCGATGCTTCAAGAAAAATGTATACTCAAAGCAAATCTTGAGGCTGAGAAGAAGAAAGTAGAAGATTCATATCAGAGAGCCAAGGAGCAGACAAACACAACAGAGGGGATTCAGGGGAACGTGTTGGAATGTGTTGAGTTCAAACGTGAGATCCAAGCCTCCTTGTTCTTCGCATCTATCGTTACTATTTGGAGACAACCTTGATCACTGAACTGTACCGTCTTCAGAACAATGATTTGCGGAGCAACACCACCCAGCTGATGTTCTACGTTGGTGCTATGGCCTCTGTCCAGCCATTGCAACCATCAAATTTAGTTCAAGGAAACAGCAGCAGGGGTTGATGTCATGACTCTGACGTCACTAATATTTTTTATTATACTATTACTATTATAATAAGATGAAGACAGACTATGTCTGAGTGAAATCAGGAAAACAAAACAAACAAACAAACAAACAAAAAACAGTTGACAGTTGTCTTGAGCCAAGACTGTTCATAATTATAACAGACTATAAATAGAATTATATGTGCTAATTTAAAAAAAAAAAAAAAAAAAAGTGATAACTGAATCAAATCTGTCCTGTGATTAAATAATTCAATCAGAGACTTCAGGTTAATTCAAAAAGTGATAAAATATTCTTATTTTCCCAATATAATTTTGTTGTTATGGTTGCGAGGAGTCCAGGTTATCCAAGCAATCGTGTTGTAGTGGAGGAACAAATAGTGCAGTTTTTTTTCCCCCTTCAAAACAATCATAAATCCCTGCTTTTTCCAGATGTTTTTGTCAGCAACAACAATACAACATTTGGTTCATCAATCAGAAGATGTTGACTCGAAGAATTTAGCCCAGACAAATGAGTTAGCACTGATCACGTCCTACACATGTAACGCATGACATGTGACTCACCGGGGTCACGGCTAAACACATTTGCTTTGACAGCTTTGATAAGTAGAACCACTAATATGGTGTTTAGAGCTCCAACAAGCCACCGAAAGAAGACAAATTCAATTTGTTCTATCTGACAGGTAGCGATGCCAAGAGTGATCGGTTCGACTCTGATGCTTTTTTTTTTTTTCTTTTTCATCCCGTGCTGCAAATATCACCTTTTGGCTTTTGGCACTGAAGTGGCAAAAACCATTTTCCAAATAGACATTTGGAGGCATATGCAGAGGGGTTAAATCCATCCATGGCAAACGTGGCTTTACATCAAAAGAAGGCCACGGACGCCGCACCTCATGCTCCACATTGTTGATTTCGCTCCATGATAAAGCTGTTTTTCTGAGGTGATTTTTAAAACCAAACACTGATGGATTTCTTCACTTTCTGTCATATCTGGAGGACTTATGTTTCGGTGGTAACACTGTTCTGGTTTTGTTGACATAACGGATCCAGAGATTTCACTTTTAGGTGCTTTTTTTATTAATTTACCTTAATCGTTCCATTCTAGAATAATTTAATGAAAGCTTAACAGAGTAAGAAAAGTATCTATAATAGTATAAACCAAATTATCTGGCTATATGTCCATTTTAGTGAAAAAACTTTTTTATAACTACACTTTTCCACGTCATATATTTCTTCTTTTTTGCTTTGGCAGTGGATTTATGTGGACAAAGGCAATTGTCTTTTGCGTTATAACCTTCACCCAAAAAAATGAAACACAAGCTTTGAATATTTCTCCCTGCTCGGACTAAAGGAACATGACAATTTCTCACACTGCACTTTCCCAACAGGAACTAAGAGTTCTTCTGTTGGTAGGAGAATTAGAAAAATTATTATGAACTTTTAACAGTTTTTGTTAATATGCCTGAATCACAGAAAAATCATTCAGAGAGATTAGTTTCTGGGTTATGCAGAAATAGAGGGATGGAGAAATTTGTGACAAATCGGCAAATGAATGATGGATGGGTGTATGTATGGATATACACACAGCCATCCATCCCTCCAAAAATTAATGAATGGATGATGAAAAGATGGAGAAATCGGAGGAATGAGAATTTGGCAATTGGTTAGATGGATGGATGGATGGATGGATGGATGGAAAGAAGGGTAAATGGATGGATAGAGGAATTGAAAATGGCTGGATAGGTGACGGATGGATGGAGAAATTGGGTATGAATGATGTGAAATTTCCTGATGGATGGAGAAATTGGCAGGTGGATGGATGATGGATGGATGGATGGATGGTGAAATTGGGGGATGGATGGTAAAATTGGGCTGGTAGGTAGGTAGACAGCCAGATAGTGTACCTTGCAAAAAATAATAAAAAAAAACCCACGTGACAAGTAGGAATATTCACTACAGGATATGAAGTGGAATTATTATGCAGTGTGTAATTTTAATTTTGTTTAATTAAGTCATTTTTCCACCAAAACCTTGATGAAAGGTTGAAGAAGAAAAAAAAAAGAAAAAAAGGATATAATACAAACCAGTAATAACCTCAACATGTTTATTCTATTCATGGTGTGTTTTTAAAATTTAATTGAAAGGGAAGACAAGCCTGTCTCCTTCAGGTGTAACTGAGAGAAAAAACATCAGCGTTTAATTTAGGAGCTCAAAGTACATACAAGGTTTAAGTCGGGACAGAAAAACCCAAGCTTATTCAAAGGGGTACGCCACATAGTGTCACACCATCTCATAATGAAAATAACCCTAGCTTCTCACTGGAGATTATTTTCTTACAGTGCTCTCCTGTTTAACCGCTGGATCAGTAAGTCCCCGTCTCAGAAAGCATCCTCTGGCAGAACTGTAGGCCATTAGTGATGCGTAAGGAGCCTCACTGGTTTATTTCCAGTTCAGATTGTGGCTTTTCTCAGTACCAGGTTTGGTGATTTGTCCTCTTTCTGTCATCGCTCTCCTGCTGTTCTCAGCACAATCACTAAAACTGCAAATACACCTATCACCGGATTTGCAATAATACACTCAAGAGAAGACGGAAACATCTAAAAATCCTGCCCCATGGTTAAATATGAATGATCGCACTAAAAAATATATAATATAAAAAGAAAAAAAATACCAAAAATCAAAACAACAAGTAAACAGTGTAAAAATATATATATATTTTTTTTCTTTTTATATATATATATTTTTTTTTTTTTTCCTTCTTTTTTTCTTTTTTACACTGTTTACTTGTTGTTTTGCTTTTTGGTATTTTTTTCTTTTTTTCTTTTATTTGAGGTACATCATGGCAGCCCAGCAGGCATCAACCTGTGATTAAACACATCAGCTTTTGTTCTGGTGATTACAGACAGCGCAGAATCCGCTCACAAAGCCTAATGACATGAACCAGTGCATGAGCCAAGGCAGGATTTTTTTTTTATTTATTTTTTTTCCATGAACCACATAATCCTCTGTGATAACGAAAGCATTAGCGGAAACCCAGCCAGAGTTTGATATTTGATAAACAGCAGGGATTAGAGTTTTGTGTTCAGTAAGACTCATAGATTTGTAACGTCCATACGAGGAGACCTGTGTGTGAGAGAGACGGGGGGAGAGAGGGACGGGTATTGACCGTCTGCTGATGCGTTTAAATATAAAGATTAAGACTTCTGTCTGACATTTACTGCAGTTAGTTATATAAACACGAGACAATCTCATGATTTCTCTCTAAATAGTCAGGATACTAAAATAGAGGCGAGTCCATAATCTCTACATGTTGCTCAATAGTCCCGTGTGTTTTGGAAAGAATGCATAATATGAGACTCTTTGTAAAAACCCATTTCCCTGGTCACATAAAGCAGCGCCTGTTAACAGAGACTGGAACGGTCAATGGGCTTGGAAAATTGACTTTTTTTTGTTTATTTTCTTTTTATCTGTAGTGCTGTGGAACTATATGCCAATGTGTTCCTGGATTTTTTGTATAACTATTCTTACCAGGAATTGTTGGGTTCTTTAAAAATAATAATAAAAAAAGAATAAAAAATTAAAAAGAACATATAAATAAAAATCATTTTTTTTAAATAAAAAAAAATCCAGCAATTGTGATAAAAAACACAAGTGTTTATTTTTCAGGGCTGATGCTGCACTGTGCGCAGGTGGAACTCTTTACTCTAATCATTTTTCTCCTGTGATAAATAGGAGCCGAGATCACAGAAGGAGGAAAACACGAATGAAACGGAATGCCAACTCCATGACTCTACCAGTGTGGTGCCCATGTAAGAACACTGGTGTCTGGCAGAACTGAAATTGCCGGGCAGTGATTGATTCTGTAATAAAGTCTGCTAACTGAGTTTCGAGTCTGTACGAGAACCCAAAACACACCACAAGGCCATTTTCACAATTTTCCAAATAAAACATTGTTCCCATTCTTGTTCAAAATATTGCTATTCAATTTGAGCCATTTTTTAAAGAATGCAAAATTGTTATCAAAGCTCAAAATATTACACAAAGCCATTTGGACAAAAAACACAAAAATGTTTCTACACCACTTCAATATTTCAATATTGAAGTGGTGTATATTCAATATACTTCAATATTTAACCTCAGTAATTTTAACTTTGCAATAATGTAAATATATTTATATGCCATTTGAACATTTGTTAAAAAAAGTTATCTTAAGCCATTTGTAAAAAAAAAAGTCAGTTCAGTCCTGTTAAAACTATTGAAGTAACGCTAATACACTGACGTAAAACAATTTATAAAATATATTATTTTATTCCTGTTCAAAGTGTCATAAAGTTTTGTTTGAGCAAAAGTAAAAAAGCTAAATTATGGTAATCTAATTACAACTCAAGATTTTACATAAAGTCATTCCAGATAATTGTCAAAATATAGCTTATTTACAAGCTATATTAACAACTTATAACCAATATTAATTGTTTATCAAAATGCATAAATATTATTGCAGCTCATTATTGCAGCTCAAAATGTTAACTGACGCCATTTAATCTATTGTACAAAAAAAACCTTTTCCTCTAATTTCGGCTCACAATATTACCATATTACTTTAGAAATTGTAAAACATAATCAAAAATCATTGTTAATATGACATAAAATACTACCTAATGCCATTTGAACAATTATAAAAAAACAGAAATATGTTTTTAGTTCTAGTTCAATATATTTCTATGAACTATTTAAATTATTGCCAAGAAAAAAAGCAATGATTGTTTTTCCCAGGTCAAAATATAACCATATGCTATAAACAAGGTGTGGGGTCACTGTAGATCTGCGAGTTTACCACAAATTAAATATTTGCACGCATCATCAAATCCAAATAACAGATTTTTCTTCCAGATGACAGACTTGTCTAAATTATCAAGTGGCACTGCCTCGAGGTAAATTTGCCATGGAGGTTGCACATGTACGGCGTTATTTCACAAAGTATAAAATGAAGTGAAAACTAATATAAAACCTGATATATTACTCATTGACAGTCAGCAAGTTGCTGCATTATTTTACGGTGCATGCACTTAAAAAAAAAAAAGTTGTACGACTAAAGCTATAGAAATGCTGACAGATTTCTCCTTAAAGGCATTGGCAGAAGTGGGTTTGATGCAGATCTTCAGCATCGTCTAATATATAGATATCCAAGCTCCTCATTGGTGTTGGTCTCTTTAGATGTCACTGTACTGTATCAATGCCTCACCCAACCCCACTCCCTCCTTCCCAGTGATAAACGCATGTCATGCAGGAAGCGCGTGGCGCCAATAAACTGCTGTGTGTCTCCTTGTGGTGGCTGAGGCTCAGAGTGCCTCTCAAAAGAGGAAACTGCTGAAGATGCCTTTACATTGAGGAAACCGAGAAGCTGATTGCTTTGAACTCAATACCTGTGGCTGTTGTGTGATGTTCACTCTCACCGTGTAGGCTATCAATTTAATATGAGAAAGACCCAAAACTGCAGTACCGTACACGTCTTTTACAGCAGTTGAAGAATCTGACCCAGAATTTCTGCATCAAAGTTGTTTTTATTATAAATCCCCCCTGATATTTTAGTGTAAGCTGCAATTGTCATAAATATTTGCTTTATTGCATGAAATCGAATGTGTAAAGCACCATTTTTTTTTCATTATCCATTTAGTCCACTGCAGAAGACTACAGAATCCCAATGTATCTGTAACTTTACGTGAAACCATGGTGGAAGCCATGCCAGTAGACTGTTGTCATCAATAAGCTACTTGATTGGTCTAGCACAATCACATGTTGAAGTGTATCACTGCCTGGAAATCGAGATCTTATTATGCCCCTAAGAACCCAGTTATGCATTAAAATCTGTTTCCAAAAAGAATATACACAACTTTTTGCGAAAATTATTTGCTGACCGCTTAAGGTAACGTAACGTTATTCTTTTCATGAATTTAAGATTGTTGGTGCAAGATTAAATAATAATAGTACTTACCTTTCAGCCTAAATTGTGTAAACATGGATGAACTTTTTATGTAATTTGCAATTTCTTTGTCTATCTTTTCTCTAATAAGGTGATGGTTTTACTTTCCATATGATTTTAAAATGTCTTTTGCTATTATTTTTTAATTTTATTATTATTGTTTATTATTATCTCCAGTCTCTAGAATTTATGACACAGAGTTCAGACTCGTCTCATTTAAGTTAAAAAGACTTATTCTACCAAACCTGGTGGTGGAGTCTTTAGTTATCATATTTTCACACCTCCTACAAGTCCACAACCTGGTAGCTATTATAAAGGGAGGGAAAGCAAAATCCTTGTCATTGTGATCCACACCTAGAAAAAAAAATGTGACCTCTGTATTTAAACTCATCACCAAAGTGAACAGAGGGCAGCTTAGAGCCCCCCGGCAGGAGTGAGTAAGGACGGTGCCATGCTCAGTGGTTCTCAGTGATAACCTGGCAGCTGGTTGATTTCAAACCTGGGACCCTCCAGACCCCAGTCTGGTTCTTTAACCACTAGGCCACCACTGCCATCACTGCCCCAAACCTTGGTGTGAAGCAAATGTTGCAGCCAAAACTAGTTTGCATCCTTTCTTCTCTCTTGAAGAATATGTTTTGGCTGTACAAAGGGGTTCTCTGCTCAGTAACTAATGCCAGTGCTGGGTCTTTGAGTATAAAAGTTTGAGAACTGTTGGTCTCAATACTCATTAAATCATATAATTTTTTGCGCCTTATCTCTGTTTTTCAGAACTTGGTATTGACTCTGCCGGTGAAACAGAATCGTGGTCACACACTTCCACGACTCCACAACACAAATAACAAGAAATGGATCCACACCACGATTTATGGTTGTCATCTGAGTGATCTGAACGCAAGCAGAATACTTTTAATTTTCTCCTGAGTTTGTTGGAAAGCATGGTCATGTATACAATATTAATATGTTGATGGCAACAACACTTCATGCAGTATGTAATATTTAATTGCTACTGTCACCAGAGGTAGCGTGACAATAAGTATTTTTCTTTATTAAGACAGGAAGTTAGACCCTTAATATAGTCTTATCCCAGTTCTGTCAGACACCTCTCTGCCCAAACACTGGCTTCTGCATATGCTACATCTAATAAGATAAAGCGTCAACAAAAACTGTCAAGTGGCTGATGTAAGGAGCACAAATCAAAACCAGAGCAACCCAAGTTGGCGTCATTATCTATAAATAAACCTTACTAAAATTTCTGCCTGTGCACATCACATTCTTTGAAAAAGTCTCTGGTGGTGGTGGTATTGCAGTACTTACTTTAGGAAACTGCTTGACTGGTATTAAAACTTTCTGGCCCAGTTTCATGTTTTTGTTGATGACAACATCAATGAACTTCTCCTCTTCTTTGCCCTCGTCTTTTTGAGTCTTTTCGATCTCTACAGGAAGAGGAAGAAAAAACAGTAGGTATGAAACGTATCAGGGACACAGGAAAATATCTCAAAGACCCTTAAACTTAGGTTTTCTATTGACTAAATATATATGCCCTCAGTCAAAAAACTGAATTATTTTGTGTACATTTTAAGGACATTTGTTTATGTGCGAATTTTTTTTTTTTGTGAAAACTTTACATGGTGTGACAATTTTAATACTTAATCAATTCACAATTCACAAATAATGACTACAACATTCATTTGCCAGCAATCAACATATACATAGAAATATGAAACATATGCTCACACACATACACAATACTGTGCATCCAGAAAGTACACACAGTGCTTCACTTTTTTCTCATTTTTATGTTACTCACAAGTAAAAAAAAAAAAAAAGCACAAGGTGCTACCCATCATCTTTCTGGATGCTATTTATACGGCAAGTATGTTTCTCACATGCAGCTAGAGTCGACAATTGATGTTGTGTGACAAATGGAATGACACCATCGGATAAATTAAGCTCTTGTTTGTTTTAACTGTTCACAAATGTAATTACATTTTGGGACTTTGGCTTCTCTAAGTTTAAATGTTTGATAAAAATCTTATAAACCGTAGAATCTTAAGACATGGCTTTAATCCATGCTAGAACAGCATCATGTTTGGATGACTCCATTTCCCCATCAATATGTTACTGATCTAAGAATTGGGTTAAATACCCAAACGTAATAAGCGAGATCTTCAAAGCAGGCTCTACATAATTCACCAAGCATTGGTTAGTTCACCCACCAATGGAGAACGTAGGTTTAGAATTAGAAGCAAAAAAAAAAAAAAAAAAACGGCACATGAAGGTATAGTGTTACTGCTATACCTTTATGTGCCACCTGTCATGGCCTGTATCTCCACACCTACCAGTCAGCTCTTCCCTGGTGATCATCACCCTCACCTTCACCTGGTGGACCAGCTGCTGCCTATCAGTGCTACACCTTGGAGCTGGTCTGTTCTTTCAATTGGTACTGTAAATTTATTCACAGTAGTCTTCGGTTTGTTTATTCACATATTTTTCACATGAATAATAGTTTTGAGAAAAGATAAGACTTGTCACTTTTCTTTGCCCTTTTTATTTTTTTACTAAAATGGAAACTGTAGTGTGGTAATAATAATGTTGATGCTACTGCTTTAAGTTAAATAGTAATTTATGTTGGCAAGGTATGTTTAATTTTTAATTTGAAACAGAAAAGTAGCAATAAATCTCAATGATCCAAATTCTATTTAAGTTCTTAAGTTGCCATCACTATGGCACTGTTACTGCCAAAACTAATTGTGCTCCACAAAAATAAATCCATTCCTTTAATTAGTAATAAATGGTAGAGTTGTAATTACAAAGTGTTGATGGATTCCTTTAATTTATTTAATTGCATAGACATCCATCCCCAATCCTAATTTTAATCTAACAACCTAGAATTACATTACAGGTCCATGTTCTGTACTTTTACGTTTTCATGCAAGAAAAATATATGAATAAAAGAACAGTCTCAATGTTTAGTATTTGTCCTTTTTTCCTACTGTTGGAATCTATGAAGTAGGCCAAACTGACCTCAGTGTGCCAGTCTTGGTCTGTGGGCCTTAGGTTTGAGGAGCCTTCACCAAACACCAAGCCCTTATTATTATTGACCAAGACTGTCAATTTGTACTCCTTTCTCTAGCCAGAACCGTTTTGTCCCGTAAACATGTAATCCGTGTCCTCCAGTGGAACTCCATACATCCATTTTTACCCCAGAAAGTCAAAAACTAAGTAAATAATTATGCCTTGACACTCCTGTCCTGAAATCTTAATTTCATTTGGCTTTTCCACTGCATTGACAAGGTCAGACAGAGGCAGAAATTTGTTTTGCCCCATCCCTAATCTGGAGATTACATTCTCGTCAACTGAGTGAAACTGTCCTTCCTTTGTCTTTCCTTTTCCCACCTCTCCCTCTGCACTCTCCGCAACCCCTGCCAGTCTGGCTCGCTACTGAGATGTAACGAGCCAAGACCCACTTACATTGTGCAGATAATGTCCTCGGATTAAGACTAAAAACCCCTGGAGTGGAAGCACTTTCGTTTCGGTATCGAACCGTTGGAGCATCATGTGCACGTTCAGCCAGAAGACCATAATCTATAAACCACTGGCTGTGATGTACATGTGACAACAATCTACCGTCTCCTTCATATGTCTGGGCTGTGAGAGAGGGTGGCAAGACGGAAGGCGAAAAACGTCAAAGCCAGGCTACATCATGCTTTGGGGCTGTTTTTCTTCAGCTGGAACTGGGGCCATAGTCAGAGTGCAAGGCAAAATAACTTTTGACTATTGTCAGAAAACTAAATAAAGAGGAATTTTACAATGGTCCAACCAGAGTCTAGAACTCAAGCTTATTGAACATGTGTGAAGTGAGCTAAAGAGAGCTGTGCATAGGAGATGCCCTCACAATCAGCCAGATTTGGACCAATTTTGCTAAGGGGAATAAACAGATATTGCGACATCAACATGTGCCAGACTCAGAGACACTTACCCAAAAAGACTGAGTGCTGTAATTCCAGCCAAATGGGCGATAATAAAGTATTAGTTTAATGGTGTGCATACTTATGCAACAACGTTATTTTAGGTTTTTATTTTTCCCTTGTGACGGTGTCAGTTTGTTGTTCAATTTCCTCTAACATGTTATGGGTCACATTAATAGTGGAAAAGGTTTTTTAAAAAATTATGCTTGTGTCTTTTCTTTACATCACAAAAACCTCGCTGTGAAAAAGGGTTTATAGACTTTATGCGCTGTATGTAAATGTTATATAAGTATTACATTTGGTTTGCATTGTAATAATAATTCTGTATTTTTACAGTAATATTCATATGTTCTCTAATGATGGGGGAGATTGAAAGCACAGGAATTTAGCTTTAATGTCAGACTTTTTTTTCATCTCATGATCTCATTCAAATACAGTGGTACCTCAGCTTTCGAACGCCTCAGCTCTCGAGCAACTGGACTCTCAACCAAAATGTTCGAGAAAAATGTGCCTCCACTTTCGAACAAATTTCAGCTTCGACCGGCCCAAGTCAAGCTGAGTCAAGCCAAATCGCGTGCGTTCTTTCTCGTTCAGAATTCAACTCATTTCAATTTAAGATATTAGATTAAATGGAATAATATCTGTTTATCTTTATTAAGGAAAAAGAGTTGGAGCTGGAGACAGCAACACCGAAGTGTTGATCAGTGAAAGGGCTCTCGCTCTCACCCTTTCACTGGTGCGGGTATGAGCAGCGAGGGAAATGTTGAAAGTGATGAAAAGGGCTTTACTTTTAAAGCCAGTCGTGGCTGGTTTGAAAAGTTAAAGCAGAGAACTGGTTTCCATCGTGTGACTAGACATGGAGAGGCGGAGAGTTCAGACCAAAAGGCTGCCGATAACGACGACAGCGGTCTTTTCTGGAAAAAATGCCGGCCAATACGTACATTACAAAGGAGGACAAAAAAAAATTAAATATACATCTACATGTTCAAGACTAAATTGCTGGTTAGATACACATTTAATAGAAAAAGTGGAATTTTCATATGGGCCAGAACGGATTCATGAGTTTAACATTATTTCTTATGGGAAAAATTATGACAGACTTCGACCAAATCAGACCTCGACCACCAACCTGGAAACGGATTATGTTCGAAAGCTGAGGTACCACTTTACCTCATATGTCAGTTTCTAACTAGTTCTGGCTGTCCCATTTTAGGACCAATTAACTCAAAAAGTTTGCCCATACATGCGTTTAACCCTGCTTTCTTAATGAGCATTTATACCCTGATACTTGTTGAGATTTTTTTTTGCAGGTCAATACCAACACACAACATTGTTGACTGGTAATGCAATCTCTTAATGTATCGAAAATACCAAGATTTTTTTTTTTTTCCAAGAAATCAAAACACTGTTTGATCCAAGCCTTTTTATCATTCTAAGAATATGCCTCATTAAGGAAAAAAAATCGAAAATGAAGCTAGCCTCTAATGAATTTGTGAATGAGACAAATTTTACAGTTTGCTGACTACACATTTAACATTTCCCTGCAGCTGTATCCCAGATTATTATAAGGTTGTGCAACAAATTAAATGGCTCTGACACCGCTGCAATTGTTTAAAAAAATACTTCTCTTTACTCTTTAATAGTTCCCCTAAGATATGATTGTATTTTCACGGTTTCTAAGAGGATTAGATTACATGCAATGTTGGTGAAACAGTGAAATGAAAAAAAATAACAAGTCAATCCATATGTTTTTCCTTTATTAATGTGTTGAGGTTATGAGTCAGGTGAACTATGGTAAACTCGGGGTTGTTTATTTCCTACCTATGAACTAGCGACAGTAAAACATATTATCTATATGGGCAACAATTAATTTAAAACAAAAACACTTTTGAGTCTATATAAGACCTAAACCAAGGAACAGTTTCATTACTAGACCTTTTCACCACATACTCCACATGTGATACACCAGAAGAATCTCCCACATTCCCTAAACAGACACACTTCCTGTGTTCTCAGCTCACATTGTGACTTAAATGAATTACTGTCTTTGTTTGGAGCAATCCAGCCGCGCTACTCTCCTGATGGCGTCTCTGTAACAGACTGTCTGTACACCATAGCAAAGCAAATTGCATTGCCCACCTAGTATATGCAAGTCCAAGCAACCAGCAAGTAGAAGAATGGTCATGTGACTGCTTTTGACCGTGTATTAATTAGTAATAAATCTTTTTTCAGGTCATAGGAAGACCTTAACAATAAACCCATCCTTTTTCTTTAGGGCATCTCAACAGAAAGTGACAAAATAGGAGCACTATATTCTGCAGTTAATATAAGCTGATATTTGTTGCTCTGAGATCCTATTTCCTAATGAAGTTCCCCATAAAAGTGTCATTAGAGTGTCTGGGAGGAGAACAACGGGGAGGATTTGGGGATGAAAACAAAAACAGTGCAGCCTAATGTACAATGATATTTTCCAGTGCATCCCAGACTGCGTTATTCAAATATGAGTCGCAACAACAACCAAACTATGGGTCTGATATTTAAATAATTCCTCGGGAAGAATAGAGTACAGGCATGATCGAACTGCGGGAGTGATCTGTGATAGAAGAATGTCAGCCAAGGGGAAGGTAAAGGTTTACAGTGAGACCAGAAGTGGTGTATGGATAGGAGACACTCAAAGATGAAAGCTGGAGGTTTGAAGAGGTTAAAATGCGACTCCATTTTGGAGTGACATGCATTGACAGGATCAGGAATGAGGTGATAAGAGAGATAGAAACAGACAGGAAGGAAGAGAAAAAGCTAAAGAAGAGAGACAGTGAATACATTGTAGGAGAATGATCCTAGAGATGGAGCAGGTAGGAGACAAAGAAGAGATTACTGGATGCAGTGAGAGAGGACATGTAGGTGGTTGCAGTCAGAGTAGAAGATGGAGAGAATAAGGAGATGGAAACATTGATTTGCTGTGGCAACCCCTTGAAAAAGTACAAGTTATATTGCAGATACCAAATTGTTTTCTCTGTGGACCTATATTTTAAGCAACCATTTTAAGACCCTAAATCAAGTTGGTCAAGCTTTTAAAAGTGAATATCCGTAATTGAAACAGGAGAAATGACCATGAACTCCTGGGAAACATGAGTCGAGACATACCCCCCAAAAGATCTCATGCAGCACCTTTGAGGACCGCAGCCAAGTTTTTGGGAAACAATGTTTTAATTTAAAAAATGAGGAACTTTTTCTTAAGAAAGGATAATGCAGCAGACCTTTTGTCCAAAGAACGAAGACACATAGTTTATGATACGATTGCAAGCCGGGGAGGAAGCGCTGGACTAAAGAAGAGAACATCAGGAGGATTATCACAGCGTGTTCATACGGTGTCATTTGTGAAGTGGGTGGCTAAGGTTAGGGAAAAAAAAGTATTTTCAAAAAGAAATATATGATCTGCTTTGTAGAGTTTGGAGGAATTGAGACTCTATGAGTAGAAACTTAACATTATCTGCAAAATCCAACAAAAACAAAAAATTGTTAGGAAATTTTCCAATCAGAAAATGATTTTTTAATCAGAAAATTTTCCGATCTCATGTGGAGCTCTCTAGAATCTCACTTAAATTACTTCCTCGGAGCAGGAAACATCGAAAAGAAGAATCTCCGGATTGTATCTCTATATTGTATGTAAATTGTATTTTTTATATATTATATTTTTTTATATTGCAAAGACCGATTTGCAGGGCAATTGAACAAGTCATTTGATATGCTCTGCTCACAAAGATATCCATATGTAAACACAAATATCCTACCTACCTAGGTTGGTACAATACCTCGCTTGGATTACCTAAAAATGAAAAGTAGCATTCTCTTATACGATGACGGATTGCAGCGGCAGTTGCCACGACAGCGTCCCAAATCACACTGCACCCTACTGCAAGCCCTTTTGTGGGTGGTGGGCCCAGAAGTTATGTGGGTCAGGACTGTGCTATGCTCAGAGCACCTCAGTGGCAACCTGGCAGCTGCTGGACTCCACTACCGCTACGCAACCATTGCCGCAAATAATAATAGTGCACTGTCTTTTTTTTTTTGTTTGTTTGTTTTTTTTTTTCCTACAGTAATGTTTTTATAAATGTTGGAATATCCTGATTTCTTTCTGTTTTCAGCTGACATATACCAAATTAAAAATTACTAACAATGTTTTGAATGCATGTTCTAGCCTGTGGTTGTATTATTTGGTTCTGAGGAAGTAAAATACACATGGCTCAGCAGGTTGATGTTGATTTAGAATCCACGGAGGATAAATTACCCTGCAGTATCACCTTTTGCACCGCTTGTGCTCCACACATAATCTGCAGCATGAACTGCAGAAGCAGAAATAGAGTAGAACTATTCACAAAAAAAGCATATATTCAACCAACCTCCAACCTCTAACACTACTGTATGCATTCCTTAGCTGAATGTGTAAAACACTACACAGTTGTAATGTGTTTTAGGCTTTGTGCTCATGTAGAACCCTGTGAGGCTAACGATGCTAATGGGCCTCTTTTGCTTCAGTGGGAGATATATGTTGTTTATGCATGGTACAAATAGAGCTTTTGTTACTGTGAACAAACACTGATTAAAATTCAGCTCTATTTTTGTGTTTGGTTAAGTGAGAAAAATCTGCTGACTTCTTACCTAACTTGGTTAACTTACTTAATATAGCACCTTTCCAAGGTCACTTGGAACATTCAGGGAATCATTAGGCAAATGAAAAAAATGACAAAGGACATTAGAAGTAAGATGTTGCTTTTATCCTCATTATATTTTTGCAATTCCTAGACTTTGTTATTATTATGATAAAATAGACTGAATTGGTTGGACTAGGTCTCCAACCAAGTCAAACAAGTGCCAACAACCTTTAAATAACAAACCACGTTTTCCGCCTTTTGTTTTACTGCCAATAACCCCAATATTGGGCCTTGGTGTCCTAGTGGTTAAGGAAACCGACTGGGGTCCGGAAGGTTCCAGGTTAGAATTCACCAACTGCCAGGTTGCCAGTGAGGTCCACTGAGCAAGGGCTCCCCAGCTCTCAAACCTGCCCGCTGTTTACTTTGATGATGGTTTAAATGCAGAGGTCCCATTTCATTCTGTGCAATAACGAGGAGTTTGCTTTCCTTTCCTTCCTTACATGTTGACCAAGTGTAAACATCTTACTTAGATGAACAAAGTTACACACAAAAGTGAAAAAAAATCATTCCATCTGTATTTGTATCTCTTGTTAGAACTCTCCTGCCTTTCCTCTCCTATACTGTTCTGCTCTTAGCTTCTTTTGTCACATACATTTTTCAGACCCACTAAAGCTGACAAGCTCTTTTGATAGCCTGTGAACTTTTTTTGTCATCTGGGGAAATCACCCCGCCAATCGAAGCACGGGCTCAACTTCAGAATATGTCCTCCCATCTGGCCATTAGAGACATCGGCACGTAGAGTCACAGGGATTATGGTTTACACACGTAAGGGTGGGGTGGAGAAAAAAAGCAGAGTAAACCGTTCTCCACAGGGAATGGGAAACCAAGGACTTCATTTTTATTTACTGAAGAGACTCCATTACCTCTTCTGTTGCCCTAACATGGGTTATCCCCGTTGAGACTGAGACGCAAGACGTACAGTATTAGAGGTGAGAACTGGTAAAAACCTTCTACATAAGTCCATACAGAAATAATCAACCAAAAATAAATATAATATACATATATATATATATTTATATATTTATATATATATATATAATATTTATTTTTGGTTGATTATGTCTGATATAATCAGAAATTGATATATTTCTTTTCACCGCATACCTCGGAGGTATACCGTGGTGCATTTCACCACGGCATACCTCGGAGGAAGATAAGATTGATAGGAACATACGCACAAGTCCTTTAATGAGTTCAACGGCTAATTAAATAATGATGTGATATTCCCCACTCTTCTTTTGCTAACGCCTCCATTACATGACTGTCAAAGTTTTAATTACAAAAGGAGATTAAAATTATTTTGGAGTGATTAAATATTAAAACTGCCTCAGTGATCATTTTTCCCAGCTGTCATTTTCTTGATAAAGTTGAGTTTTGTGGGATCATTTTTTATCCGCGCCGAAAGATCATTCGTCTCCAAGAGCCCTGACCTTAGCGAAGGAGCCGGGACAAATTATTCAACAAGAAAGTTTTTGTCTGTAGTTCTGTATAATATATTTTTTACTCATAACATTTGTGTGATGACTTTATGACTCGTGCTTGCCCTCAATCGTCCCTTCAATCAGTCATTTTGATTAAGGTATTTCATAAGTCCAGTTGAGAACACAATTATTAGCCCCTCTATTAAATTTTAAGTTTCTTCAACATTTCCCCAACTACCATTATAATTGGGCAAGACATCTTTAACAGAGCATTTTTGAACACGCTATTTTTTGTGAGAAGGACCAAAGTGTTAATATTTGCACACCAAAACATTATTATGTAAGAAAATATGGAGGCAGAATAGTCTCAAAAAGAATACATGCGTAAACACGCATCTTGGCCATCACTTAACTGCGTCCAAGAACCAAGTTTACGTCCTGCAATAATGGCGAGCATTCAAGTGTAAGTATCATGTGATAACATGCTTACATACTTACACTTAAACAGTCGCCATTGCCGCTGCCAGACGCCATTTTTGCAGGACGTAAACTTGGTTCTTGGACGCAGTTTAGGGACGTCAGAGATGGACGGGGACACTGCCATATGATTGGCTGCGAACGAGCGAAACTTCTAGTTTGCTGGTGTTGGAGTGATGTAGCAAAATTACTCTCACAAATCTGGTCGGCGATAGACGAGTCTCAAAAATACAAATTAGCGTGCGCGTAGTTTCACATATTAAAAGCATGATTTGCATGCGCATACCACAATTCACAAACGTATTTGGAAGAATTCACAAACGTATTTTGACGTGTGAAGTGTTGTTTGTGTGCTCTTCTCAGAATAGGCACGCGGTTCCATGTTTATGCGTGTGTTCTTCTCAAAATACGCACGCAGATCCGTGGCTATGCATGAGTTCTTTTTAAGACTATTCTGGCTCCACAATAAAAAGCTAAAATGACCAGGAACATTATTATTAACCCCCTTTAAAAATGACCATTTATCAAGTCCTAGCACAAGCCACCTTTGTGCAGTGATATGATTTACCTTCACAGGTGAAACCAGGTGATTTTACACAATGAAGGTAATACATGGTACAAGACCCTCAGCATGGGTCATTGAACTATCATTTGAGAAAGAAGCACGGCAAAAACAAAGAAGATCACTATACAAAGATACCCAAGCATTTCTAAGTGTCAAGAACTAGAGTGAGAGGTTTAATCCAGAAATCCAAAAACAGCCACACTGTGTAGAACAAGAACAAAATAATTTAAAGACACTGAACAGAAAACTAGTGAGAGATGTTTTTAAAGACCCCAGAACAACTGCCAAGTCACTGGCAAATGATTTTGCCACATCAGGGATCATAGTCTCTAAAAAGACTATGACTCAAGCTCTCCTAGAGCTTTGCAAACCAAAAAAATAATAATAATAATCATAATTCACTTTTCCAAGGTGGAAGGAATCATAAATGGAGAAAAGTCGTTGAGTCGTTGCTTTATTTTCCAACATGACAACAATCCTAAGCACGCATGCCTCTTGGTGAATGCCATATAATAGCCTGCACAATGCACTGATTTAAATCTAATAGAAAATATGTGGGTTGACCTAAAGAAAAATAGCCATGCCAGAAAACCATCAAGTCCAGAGGAACTTGCAAGATTTTCCAAAGGATTACTCAAAAATGGTGTCAGAGTCTTGTTGAAAACTACAACAAACAACTACAGGCAGTTATTCAGCAAAAATGAAATGCAATTGACTATTAGGATATAGGGGACTAAAAATCTTGACACTGGTAGTTTTTGTGTTTTGTGTAATATTTTTATTTCTGTGTGGGAAATAAAATAATGTAAGCATCCAAAAAAAAATTAGGATGTATAAAAAAGCTGTGTTAATTTTTCTTTGCTCTGGTTGAAAGCACTTGGGAAAAACTTGACTATTTTGTAGGGGGGTAATAATTTTGTCCGCTCACACATGAACTCCCCAAAGTCTTGGAAACAGTTAGTACAACAGTGAAAAGTACACGAGTGTCTGCTCAGTGTCCCATGACCACGTGTACGGTTACCGTAATTGATATCTTTCAATGGTCAAGAAACCGATATGCACTGCTCACTTATTTTCAGGCGCGCACACTGAAAGCATTGTTCACTTTTACTTTTCCGTCCAGCTTTCACTTGCTTAATAAAGATCGAAGACAAAAACTAAACACGACTGGGAGCTGGCGTGTGACAGAGGTAAACTCTGTGACAGGAAGCCGGAGGGATTACAGCCGAGATGAGGGCAACTGGGGTATAATCTGCACTGATAGATTGGCATACGAAACATTGGCCCATGAATCTTTTAGTCAAGAGTAGAATTACTTGCTGGATAATTATTTAATCACTCATTATTTTAATCTTGTGAAAACCTGCAAGGACTCGAACCGAATAGGGAAAGCTGATTTTTTTTGCATTGATTTTTATGGTCACATAAAAGGACTGTGAAAAAAACACTAAGAAAGAACATTTTCAACTCTGATGGGATCTAAAAACAAATATTTATTGAATCGCGATCGTATTGGTGACTTTAACAAGTTTTGCGATTTCCTGTGCTTCTAACCTGTATCTCTTACATATAGTATAGAAGGCCATATAATAAACGTACTATTCAAGTTGTCAGCACTATAACATATAGTAAGTGTGGCCTTGTACATTTGCCATACACGCAAAAAGTTCTGGATGTTACTCATGTTGGACAAAATACTTATCTGCGCCCCCTATGGGTTGTAAAGACTAGATCACTTGTCTCCTCAAGCCCAGACCTAAGTGATCCAATGAAGGATTTTGACTGTAGTTTCATAATTAGTTTTTTATTCAATAAATGTACTTTCCAAGTTGGCAAAAGTATAACGTCTTGTAAGTGTGGCTTACTTGGCTAGTTACCAGAACACCAGATGAACCATGAAAAAAGGCACCTCTTGTGGCTACCTTTTATCGATTATGTATGTAGTAGTTATCATGTTTGCTTTATACATTTTGCTTGGTTCTGGGGTGACTGCCAGAGGATTAAATGCCTGTTGGCGCTTCCTGGGGGTTGCAAAGAGTAGACCACTTGTCTCTGAGTAGGGTGCAATAAAATGTGCTATTTAAGTTGGCAACACTAAATTTTACTTGGATGTGGTGTGGCTAACCTGGCTAGTTAGCAGTAGCCCCAGAGAAACCACTAATAAATAGCACGTCATGTGCCAACCTTTTAAAGGTCACATAGTGTAATGTCTTATATATGTATGTCCTCTATTTTTCTTGTTTCTGAGTTTGACTCCCAGATACTTATCAGCGCCCCCTGGGATTTGCTAAGAGACAAAATGGATTTTTTCTCGTTCTGGGGTTGACAAGGAACTGGGAATTATAGTGTTTTTTTTTTTATTATTAACTATTTTTTATTTTAACTGGTTAGATTAAAAAGGGCACGAATAAAAGGGAATCTTCGAGTGTGAAGCCTTGTCACGCAAGCCTGGAGAGGCAGAGCATGATAAAAAATAGAGATGTTGATAGAAGAGTGGGGGATGGGGAGTGAAGTCAGAGCGCTAGATGGAGGGATGGTTAGCAGAAGGCAGCTGGGGTCGGCTGTGCTGAATGGGCAGCAGCCAGGCTGATGGATTACAGCCACTCTCTCCTGGGTAAACGGACACCGCCAGCCCTCCCCTTTTAACAATGTCTCAGCCTGTATCGTCATTGAAACGTCTCCAAAGATGGAGGTGAACACGCAGCTGAGCCACTTAATCTGTCTCAAACCACAAGCAGTATATTTGAAAGATCCCTGCACGAGATATTTTCTAAACAAATCTGATATCATTTTTCGCAGAAATGACTTGTCCACCAAGACCAATTTTATCTGTGAGCCAAGAGCGATGCTGAAAAACAAGACAATCCAGCTGGTCATCGATTCAGTCATGACTAATTGCCGGGAAAGGAGACCATATTGTTTTCATACATATTTCCTCTCGCATTGTCATTTGCAGTGCAGCTTAAGTGTACAGTTAGTGACTTCTGGGCCACGTCTTGGCATGCGGTTTCACAGTTTATGACACCGGGGATCATTGTTGCCTCCCCTGGTATGTGCAGTAGAAGCATCACAAAGCGTTGAAATGGCCAGGCCACTGTAATCAGTTCTGTACTCAAAAGTTACACTGCTAAAGAGTGTACTTTGGCTAAATAAATAATGAGTAATGGGAATGTGAAAGGACACATGCACTTGTACACTAGCCCGCCATCGAGGGGCTGTCCACATGTTCCCCGGTTACAGTGAGTCCTCGGTGAAGCCCTTGACATTTTCTCAACCACTTCAAGCCTTCAAACAGGAAAAAAAACAGTTGACTTGCACCCTGTCTGACTTTTCATTTGCAAAGGTTTTCGAAATCTGTAAACTATTTATAAGCCCTGGTTTCTAGTTCTCTCTGTTAACATCTCTCCATAGATTGAATGTTTTGTCTTTGGATTTATTTAGTGTTTTGAAGCCAAGAGAAGCTAAGAAATTGTTGCTTATTTAGTAAGGCTGTAAATAATTACACAAAAATTGTCAAGCAAGTATCTGACTTTTTTTTCATAAACATGGTCCTCAAAGGCTGCCTAGTAAATATTTATGTGTTGGAAAAGGGAAGCCTTTACTGTCGTGTTTTATTTAGAATTGATTCTCAGTCGAGACTCCAACTGGTCGTTAAAAATAAAGGGAAAAAAGTGGCATCATGAAAAAAAAATTAAATTGTAGTCTTTAACGTCTTGGACGCGTTCAC
>JAFBJS010057465.1:57430-120637 GCA_016785265.1 Paraplagusia blochii | reverse complement strand
ACTAACCAGTCACTGATGATCAACCGGCCACCCACAGGCCAAATCCAGCCTACTGAACTATCCAGTCTGGTCATTACACTGACACCTGAATACAGCTTGTGGTCTTGACTGCTGGAATTTAGTAGAGTCTCAAATGTAAATATGTAAGTGTTTCT
Organism: Paraplagusia blochii; assembly: GCA_016785265.1. NCBI lineage: Eukaryota > Metazoa > Chordata > Actinopteri > Pleuronectiformes > Cynoglossidae > Paraplagusia > Paraplagusia blochii. Next base: position 120,482 of record JAFBJS010057465.1, on the reverse strand, counting down.
CTTAAAAAAAAGAAAAAAAAAACGTCTCTTCTGTTTTTATTTTCTGGATAACCAAGCCTTGAAAAGCAGGAAATAATCTCCGGTTTGCTTAACACCTTAAAATAATTAATTTGGCCCATTCTGAGTGGCTAAGACCAACTCTAGGTTTTTCTGTTTTGAAGAACTTCTTTCCCAGCCAGCTGAAGCTCTGTGCTCTGCCAAGTATCTTTCCACACACATAAAATACATCAAACCTGTTTTTTTTTTATTGCAGGACAGTGCTTAAGAATATCTTGGGAGTAGACAGTGTGGTACCAAGATCAACCAAAAAAGAAATTTACTTTTTTTAAAGGTAGAGTGTTCAAATAATATCTAAGAAAACTCAAGAAAATATTGATATAAATATATTTATTTATTTTTATCAATATGTATGAATGTATGTATTATATGTATAATTCTGTCAATCCATACATCCATCTACAGTATATACAAATAAAGATGTATACATCTATACATATATTTGTGTTACACATGTGTGTTTATATTTCTACATATATACACACACATATATACTGTATATAGATATATATATGCGATATATGCTATACAGTTAATATATATGTAATTGCAATGCAACATTAACGTATTAGAGAATATATATTAATATGGTTAATATATATATATAAATGTAAATAATATGACATAGACAACTATGTTATAAAGATTGTGATTTATGTGAAAATATGTATAAATATATATGTAGAGTATATGTACATATGTATGTATGTATTGATAGATAGAATATACCCACAGGTAGATAATCTATTTAGACACATGTATTTTAAAATACATGCCAATATAATTTCTGGACTCAGGCTAAGTAGAAATAGATAGATAGATAGATAGATAGATAGATAGATAGATAGATAGATAGATAGATAGATAGATAGATAGATAGATAGATAGAATTTTATTAAAGTTCTATCTATCTATATATTTAATATATATAAGCACATATAAATATATACATATGTGTACTTATTGTATTTTTAATATATATGTTTATTTTGTGAAATAAATAAAAATGAGTGAATGTTATCTACTCTGATTCAGTGACTACATCCTTAGAGAGGAAGTTACACTCGTTTTTTAGCGACTCATTAACTGGCAGGACGAGGTCACTGACGACACTGACATGAAATTCCTAAGAATGTCGAACGGTAATCGTCCTACATGGAGCTTAACAGGGAGATTTGTTCACCGTCTTTATTAAAGATATTGAATTTCTGAGTTTTTTTTTTTTTTTTTCATGCAGTGGATTTTCCTTCTCTTCCTTATCCTGCCCTGTAGGAGGTGATATGTGTGATCAGGTGGTGGACAAACTGATGGAAAATAATGACTCAGTGTTGCCGGACCAGCCTGTGGGGAGAGATTAAGAAAATGAAAAAGAGTTCACGGAGTTATTCATGCTGCTCTCCCAGTCTCATTATCGACCACACACCAGAGGGAATGACACTTTGCCTTCCAGCACCTGCCTCCTCTCAGCCGCATTGAGTTCTCCGTGACTCCAAACAATATCAGGATGGAGAAAATTAAAGCTGTAACTGAACCAGGCCAGAGGATAGCTGAGGGAGGGAGGGTTGTCCACCGTGTATAGTCGTCCACGCTGTCCTTTGGAATGTTCAAAGTTGCCCCCCGTCTTTAGTCACAATAAAAACTTTGCCTGTAATACATTTGGAAGGAAAAATACCGTGGGATGTATAATTAACACATTTCTGTCAAAGCTGCCTGCGAGGAAAAGGCTTAACATTTTGAGTGTAATGTTTGATAACTAAAGTGTGAGCTTCGCACATGACTCCAGACATTATTTTCTTTTCATCTCCTCACATGGTAACTCATTTTGCAAAAGCACAGTTAGATGTTTCTCCCACTTGAGTAGGTGACCAGTTTGTTAACGCTTGGGTTAAAACATGAAAGGATTAGAAGAATACTAAAATAATGAAGGTATTGCGTCTCTGTATAATAGCAGTGTCAAACCACTGACCTGCTGGCCACACACTGCCCAGAAAGTTTTCTGGCCATAGATGGCCAAGGTCTTTTTCCTGTTTTATTTTTATATTTTAATTAAATGCTAAAGTAGAGGGCTACGCTTTGGCTCAGAAGCAATGTATCTGTCATTGGTGGAAAACGCCAGGGTTCATCTATTAGACAAGTTCCGTATATAGCTGTTGGTTTCCATTGGGTTCTTTACCTGCAGGAGGCAGATTAAATGGGATGGATGCTTACGTGCAGTGGTTTCAATCCTTTTTTTTGCCTTCTGATGCCATTTTGCAATCACAAATTTTGGGGGGTTCAGTATAAGTCACCTATATAGTGAAGTGATAGCCAAGTGGTTACAGTTCCACAGGGCAGTTGGTGGCCTAGTGGTTAAGAAAGCAGACTTTGGTTCGCAAGGCCCCCAGTTTGGATCCCCCTACCACCAAGTAACTGCTGAGGTGCATGGTTTCATCCCCACTCAATGCTTCCTGGGGGCTTAAAAGCTGCACACTGCTCACTTTGCGGATGGGTTAAATGAAATAAATTTAATTTAAAGAGTGGTTGACGTGATTTGTTTCATCCCCATTAGGTTTCAACATTTAAATGTAGCAACATTTAAAAAGAAAACATAAGTAGACAAAGTGCGAAAGGGTACAGCGGGCGGTTTGACAAAGCTGATTTTTAACTTTTCCCTTAAAAATTAACCATGGTATACATAAGAGTCAGTTCTGCTTTATGTCCGGGGACATCAAACAAGATGCCTGACTCCCAGGAGAGCTTATCCAATCACGGAACACGTATATGTTGCCATCTACATAGGGCCAGCTCTGAGGTTGCAATCTCGTGAGATAATTGGTCTTGTCTTGCTTCTGCTCATGTCCCACCACTGATATATACACATATAAATATACACACAGAATAAAGGAAAGTACATTTTCAAGGATAATTGGTCTTCACTTTTGACCAAATTTCAGCTTTTGAAAGAGAGCTTTCAGGCAGCCGCGCTTGGCTGAGTCAAGCCAAAATGCATCTTTCTCGTTCAATACTCAACACGAACAGACCTAGGACCAGCTCGGCTTCTTATTGAATAATATTTTTAAGGAACATTTAATTCAGACCTCGACCAAATCAGACCTCCACCAACCTGGAACGGATTAAGTTCGAGAGCTGTGGCACCACTGTATATCCATGCTAACATAGTAATTGAATAGCTGCAAATGTTTGGATTTTGGTGCAATGTCTACATATTGTAGTGAGGCCCATTTCCAGCAACTATGACTCTAGTGTTCTAATGGTGTTTGCTCATTGCTTCAGAACGATAAAGGATGAACAAGTCTTTGTGAAAATAAGAGTTTAACTTGATATCCATTTCCATAGTTGTCTTAATAGTAACCAAATCACTTCAGTTTTTACAGCATTAGCTATGGCATTTGACTAATAAAAACAAGGCTTTTAGGAATTCTATGTTGATGTCATGGTCATGTTGATTGTATTTATTTTGTTGTTTGCTATAATAATAATATAATAATAATAAAACTTTACCAGCTGTTGCAACATTGGAATTATGCAGATGCAAAACCGTATTGTCAATTTTGAGGTATTGCCCATAAATAAAATGACGATGCAGCCACAGAGTTCATCTACCATGGAAAACATTTGTCATCAAGTATACAGTGCCAGTAGTGAAGACTCGAGATCTTATTTGGCTTATCTCCCAACTTCAGGGCACATGACTTGTAAGTGAACTTAACTCGCAGCTCTCTCCCTACAACCCTGTATTTACAGCTGTGTAAACAGTGTTGGTTAATGATCCGTTTTGAGGATAGGACTGAAAATTCCTGCTGTGTCTGCAGCAGAGCACTTCAACAGGCACACTGTGGGCTGAAAGAGAATGTGTGAATATTTAAATTGGTGAAGTGACTTTCTCATCACTACTGCTACTCCACTGTTGCTTGGATACTGCAGCTCTGCCACGCAGACATCACTAACTTAACAGATATCCAAAGGGCAGATATGAGAGGAAGTCAAATAGTCAATAGTAGGACTCAGAGATAATATGAAGCTAACATGTCAAATACTCTAGTATGTACACTTGGGCATGTAGAATTTATCTTGAATAAATACAAGCTTGAAGAACTCAATGGTTCTCAACTGGTCTGGCTTTAAGGCCCACCATCGCCCAAGAAAAATAGCAATATTTTCCAATTTATTTATTAAAACATTCAGTTAGAACTCCTAAAGATAAGCCTTTAACATGATTTTTTTAACTAACGTGCCAGTCACTGAAACCGACCCACCAGTTGAAAATCAGTGCTTTAAAAGATTTCAAAATCCATCAGGCAAATCAACGCTTGACTTGATAATAGAATTGGCTTATAGAATGCACTGGATTTTTTTTTAGCAATTATTTAATCAAATGCCAGACATTTCAAATGACCCCATGTGTCTATCATGTGTACCCACGTTGAGTTGCGACCCAATGGTTTAAAACACTGTCTTAACATGTTAAGTTAGTCAAATAAAAACACAACTGTTCCCTCTTTAGGTCTATATTTAAAAGCCTTCAAACTGCATAAACCGCTTACCCTGAAATATTCCTATTAATCAATGAACATAAATATCCCCAAATGTCCTGAGAAATTACAAATAAAAAACAGTAAAACCCTGCAGTCTAATGCTCCAAGAAAATGCAACAAAGGGCTCCAATATAAATTATACAGCGGTTACATTAGGAAAGGCGCCAATCGCAACAACAGACTCCCCCAGACCTCCATCTCCCACAGCTGCACCTGCAGCCAGGCTGTCAGGAAGATGAAAATATGCATGGCTTCATTCTGTGTAGTGGGGATCCTGTGGAGAAATGGAGAAGGTAAAGCTAATGGACTACTCTAGGACACAGCGGGGCTGTCGACTCAGCAGTGCCGCCGGCTATCTCTCCAGGACGTGCCATTTTTATGACAATCTCTCCGAGGTCACTGCTGGCATACAGAAGCACCCAGGAGCCTTCACCTCTGTGACCAGACTTCACAGGATTTACTGTAAACAAAATCCATTTTCTGAGGATCCTTCTGATTGTTCGCTGTCCTGATATTTTTTTTTTTTTCTGGTTAACATAGATTGCGTTATCTGATTAATTCATTTTTTTTTTTTTTTCATATACAAAAAAAAAAACTTGGGAGCTAAGGTGTATCTATATGGCGATGAAACAGTATTGTGTCTATCTTAAAACAATCTCTATCGGTCATCAGTCATCAGGAGCAGCAACAAAGATTTCGCACTCATCTGACTGACACGAAGGATATTGAGGGTTCCCAGGAAAACATGTTAACCCCACTCTGCCACCAGCTGTCGTCCATCGGCTTTTCGCTTGTGTCAAGCAACCAGTGCGGAGAAACGCCAGCAGGAGTAAAAAAAAATCAAACTCTCAAATAGCAGGTTTGATTTCCAAGTCACTGAGCAGCATAACCAGCTTGTCAGATGTCGTGTTCTGGACTTGACACACTGACTGAGAACGGAGGACAATATTTCAATGAAAAGTTTTGGAGAAGAAATAAACAGCAGGCTGCAAAGAGAAATGCATACCTTTTTGTTGCCAACATTTCAGTGTCTTTACGTCACCTGGAAGTGAGAACCAGTTCTCACACCAGAGCATCGCTCCATCATGTCTGCCCTTATAAGCACGCCAGAGATCTAGACGCTAGAGAAACACAAGGCAGAGGCATCTGTCTGGTGCTGTCACTAAGTTCAGCCAGTTCACAAGGCTTGGGGGTTTAAATCCTAACTTGCCGGGAAAATGGGTCGTTTATGGATCTGCTTAAAAACATTAAGATGTCCCTTGTCTTGCTACAATGCTGGACATCAGAAAGTTTTACTGCGTGAAATTTGGCAACGGAGGCTCTCATTTAGATAATAGCTGTGAAACACCCCTGTGATAATGGGTGATTTAGTCCAAGTTTGACCCATCAAGATCACATACTAAGTTAATAACAGTGTCGGACAAGTTACTTTAAAAAGTAACTTATTAAAGTACTTTTTACGGGCTCATTACGCGTATTATAGTAACGCGTAATGAGCCCCTTTACACCACTGTTACAATAACGAGGTTATGAAATGGGAAAAGTAATGTGTTACATTATTAGTTACCGAGAAAAGTGGTTTCGTTACGTAACAGCATTACAAGTAACGCGTTAGTCCCATTACTAGTTACTTTGTGACCTTTCTTTTTTTTTATGTCTTTCCGTGGGAGCTTCACTGTTTCATTTTACAGAGTCCACCATCTCACCGTCTACAAGACCATGACAAACTCAGCTTTCCTTTTTCCTCAACCATATTCCTGGTAGAAACAAACAACCAGGTCATCGTTCTGCACCCAGCTCTTCTTAAACCTGCAGGACTTTCTATCACATGGTCCAGAGCCATCAGCCAGTCAGCCCTTGTGGTGGAGAATTTGATATTCTAAACAGACAGTATTTGGTGGACAATTATGTGTCTGAATGATAGACACAAGATGTACCCAAGTCAATACTAAGTTTGAAAAAGACACAACCTTAACTAGACCTGACTTACAATCAGAATCAGAATCAAATCAGAATACTTTTGTTATCCCGAAGGAAATTGCTCTGGTACAATTACTCCACGTCAGGCACAGTTGGAAGCAATAAGAGAAGGAGAATAGAAACAAATAATACAAATAATACAGAATAATATAAGATAAGATAAGATCAAATAAAATAAATATGGTACAAACACAGGTGCAGGAGATCTGAACAACATTCCACATTCAGAGGTCTGACACAAAGTTCCCTGTTATGTGACTGTATAAGAAGAACACTCCTGTATCAGTATTGGGGATTTGTTGGTGAGACCTCAGATGAGATTTGTGTTGGACCTGCCATGGTCAGAAATCTATTGACACAATAAATCCCCCCAAGATGGAGAATTCAGGTCTGCTTATTCGTAGAGGATGCTTTCTACTATACCCTTTTGCTAACCTCACATCCATTTACGTCTCCACAACTGCCAACCAACAACTGCCGTACCATACCTTCTTCTAGGTGGTGAGCCCGTTCAAAGCCATCCAACCTAACCAGGTTTTAATCAACCAAGTGAACCCTGGACTTCCACACCAATGACAGAGACATTGCCTTTGGGCCATAGCAGAGGCATAAACCTCATGTGATACGTGAGGATTTTTATAAATAATCTTCAGTAGGATCAATATTAATAGTAATATTACTGATTTTGTTAATATTATAAGAAGAAAATAGGAATTTTGAAGGCATTTTAGGGACAACACAGAAAGGGAAGTTTGGTATATACGTTACAGAAGTCAGAAAAGATGGTTTGTTCAGGAACGTAGGGAGGAAAGCAAACTTCTTGTCACTGTGATCCACACCACTGCACACAATGAAATGTGACCACTAAATTTAACCCACCACAAAAGTAAGCAGTTTTGATACCATGGTAGCACTGGTTGGGAACGGTGCCATGCCCAGTGTAACTCAGTGGTAACTTGGCAGTTGGTTGATTCAAACCTGGAACCCTCCCCTCAACCATTACTGCCCCCAGGCCACCACTGCCACACGCTCAGAAGAGGAACAGTAATTACATTGGTAGAATCTTGGAGGTGGAGCTACAAGGTAGGCGTCAAAGAGGAAATTGATTGGGGCATGGAGGTAGTCAGGTAGAGGAGTAAGAGTAGAAGATGGAGAGAACACGGGGAAATGAAAGACGTTGGATTGATGGGGAAATCCCTGAAAAAGGGGGCAAGCAGAAAAGAGAACAAGAAGATATAAAATGGAAAAATTATATAAAACAGAAAAACCCCTTTGATTATTATTAGTTATTAGTTATATTCCATTTATTTTGTTTCCATTTTATGAATCTTTTTTTCAGCCAATGCAGGGTACAATATTCCAGATTTTTTTTTTTTGAAAATAAGAAGTGAATGCATCACAAAAGTGTTATTAGTTATTCTGACTCCTGAAAGACAAATTACTTTCTGTCTCCTCGCAGGTCAAGAACAAATTCTCATGTGATCTATGCATCATGGTAAAAAAAAAAACAGCCGTTGACTGACTGCCTCCTCCCACCCACCTACTTGAAAGGGGCGGACTGGAACTGGAACTGGACTATGTGTTTTCCATTAAACCTCAAATGAAATTAAATGGACTTGAACAACATATCTTTATCCATTCATTCTACACTAGTAAGCAGCTGTAGCACATTTTATACGTCAGAATTAAACATTAATCCTTGTATACAACCTGGTTGGTAAACATCTACATCTGGAATTATTCCCTTTTTTCTGTTACCTACTTTTTTATCATCATTGTCTCATTCAGAAAGGAGCCACCTTAATGTCATGTCCATACTATATTTTCAGAGGAAAAGTGACGGGGATAAATTGAAGAATATTCCTGAGAATGTATGAAAGAAAGATGCCAACATCAGAATCAAAGACTTTTACACAAGAACCTGGATTCTAACAAGCACAACTCAGTTTTGAAGGTGTCAGAGCCAAATCAAAGACCATGTTTTTTTTGTTTTTTTTTTGTTTTTTTATCACACAAAAAAAAGAAAAAAAAAACACACACATGAAATTGCTTGTTGTAGTGTATCTGGTGGAGCTGCAAATTAGTAGCTGTAGAAAGATCTCTGTCTTTTCTTTTTGGCTGATTTTTAGTTGCTATACTTAGTCACGCCAGACGACTAACGGTTCTTTGCTTCAAGGAGGAAAAGGCAAGCGTGTACATTTCGGTAATTATGTCTCAGTTGAAAAACCAGTCCAGAGCTTAAGGCGTTTGACTAAGGAGGAGATAATGAAACTGTGTGCAGTGATGCTAAACAAGACAAGGTGAAGGAAAAAGAGTGGGACGGCGGAGGCCGGGATGACAGTGAGCTAAATCCCAGTCTGAGAGGAAAGGGACAAGTTAGAATTGAATTGCAGATAAAACATAACAGTGTAGGTCAGACCCAGCTAGACGGCTGTTTAATTTTGCTCTTGTCAACCCGGCTCAAGTAGAACATGACAGGCTGGATGTAAGAGCGAGAATTAACACACATCACGCCGCTCTGTATCTTCATAAGTAAGGACTGGGTTTAATCAGCGTTTCCTATTTGCGAAACGACGGGGGAACGTTTATCAATAAGTGTTTCTGAGCGTAAAGGACCGGGAAGGTCATGCAGACATATGAAATAACAGCTGGCATTTAAGTTGTCACAAAAGGAGAAGGATCAAATCCTGCGGGACTGAAAACCAGATGGAGTTCAGACTGTGGCTGTCACCGCCGCATTCACGGGAAGTGGATGCCTGACGCCAGCGCAGACAACGTTTTTGCGTTTGTGCAAATTGAAGAAACATAACCATAAATTTGTCAGCGGCTGGTCGATACATCCCAGACGTAGAGGAACATGTCCAAGAAAAAAAAGCACTTGATAACTTTGATAAGACATGGACTGCCAGCATGCTATTAATCTTCCATTACCAGCCACAGGCCGCTGACCACTGCCAAGCCCCAGACACCCGGTGACAGATTCGGCCATTAAACCTTGCATTGATGTGTGCACCTGGCAATCAGAAGGATTTCTCTGTGCACTATTGGGTGCAATCATGGCCATTCGTCAGATGTGGTCCATTACAGTGATCACGTTACAGAGGGCAGCACCGCACCCCCTTGCCTTCGCCAGCATGACTCTGTATACTATATCACATGAATGCAGGAAAACATTTAGTATTTCATCTCACATTGCTCTCATGACAACTATTGATCAATGCTTCCATCAAAACATCGACATTTCTGTTGTTTATTTTTTTTTAGCAGATTGTAGCTTGAAATCTGTATCTACAGAGATTGTGATTGTAACCTGAAACAATGCTTTGTTAGGCACTGAGCAAATGTCCCTGATTTCATTGTAATTGTGAATTGTGAGTTTAACCAGCATTAAACGTGGAGAACATACAACCCACACGAGTAATTGTTCCATTCCAAGTGAAAGACACCTGCATCACAGGTGACACACCTTCTATTAACAGTTCTAGTAACAATCACTTTATCACACCTGAGAATCACTCCCTCATTACGGTCATGTGACCCAAAACTTAAGGCTGTCATGACAGAATCAAACATAAAAAGGATCATAACCAAAATAAACAGATGGAATGGGAGCATATCTCAACAGTAATATCAAGGACATGCCTGTGACTATGCTTAATAGTAATGTACCTATTATGCACAGCAGCACCTCAGGAGACTGCCCTTAAACACCAGACTACTCAATCATGACGAGAGGAGCAAACGTTGGAATGAAATGGGTCATACATTACTTTAAATAAATATGATAATGAGGCAGACACCACATATTGCCGGAGGGATTATTAGTATTACGCAGGGGCAGAACAGTAGGCATATAAGGGGGTAGGTGGAGGGGGGACGCAGGGGAGGGGGTCTGAGTGGACAGAGCCTGAGTGGAAGGTGACATGCAGCAGTTGAAGAAGATAAGAGGTTCCGTGATGTCTGTGAATGAGCCTGCTGTGCCGCTGAGTGACAGAAAATGAGTAAATGACTGCAAACAAACACAGAGAAGCCACTCTGAATACTATATCAACTAAGGTGAACAAGGTGTCACGGTAACAAACAAGCCCAGAGCTTTTGAACTCTTGCTTGAATCTATTCAGAAAACAGACTGGAGACATGTCTGGCCATTACTCCCGACTGTCTATCACAACGGTTACATCCAAACACTGCCCGTGATGGGCAAAAAAGTAAGGATGCATTGATTCATTCATCTTCATCCTGCTTCCCAAATCACACTGCTCCATGGTGTAAGTAGTGGTTATATGGGTCTGGACCAGGGGTGCCCAATAGGTAAATTAGAATCTACCAGTACATCTCCAAAGTGTTGGCAGATACTGAGGTCCTGATAAAAACTAGAAATGTAATTCTATTTCAAGATGGTAATCATTAGGTTAAAGTGAGAATAATATAGGTATTGAGTCAGACAGTATTCTTCTTTTCAAAACTCTATTAGTCCCTCGGGAGTATCCTTCGTGAAATTATACCTGTGCATTTAACCCATCACCGTAGTGAGTAGGAGGCTGCTGGCTGAGCCAGCACCCGAAGATCAGTGTGGGGGGACCATGCTTAGGTAGGGACTTTGAGGTAGGGGGAGTCAAACCAGGGGCCCTGCGGACCCAAGTCCACTTCCTTAACCACTAGGCCACCAACTGCCCCAGCATAACATATGTTATATGTTAATGTAGAGAGTAAGAAATCCAGGTTTTTAGGTAAATATATTTAGAATTTTCAACCTAGGTAGATCACTTCAACCTGGTCATTTGGAGAATAGCTCACAGGACATAAAAGTGTGGGCACCTCTGTCTGGACAGTACTATGATCTGAGCACCTTAGTGGAAACCTGGCAGCTGGTGGAATTCAACCTGCAGCCAGATCAAAGCCTGCTACCTTAACCACCAGACAAGCGGTTTTCAACGAGTGTGCCGTGAGAGATCATTAGGTGTGCCGTGGGAAATTATCTAATATCACCTGATCGTTGTTTAGAGCTAAACTTTGCTGATCTTCCTTTGGACAGTTATTGGTTATCTATGGCCAAGGAGTTCCCCATTCTGGCCAACAGAGCTATTTGACATTGCTCCCGTTTTTCAACAGCAATATGGTTGCAGTAATCTGTATGTTTAACAATACCTCTTTATTTATACAGTGACGGAAAAAAAATTCAATGTTGTTTTTTTATGCATGGTACCACTGAGGTTATATTACTTTTAATCAAAAACAAGCAATAGAATAGGAATTGCGACTAAATGACGACAGTCTGCATAGAGCGTAAAGCCTTGGGGGCGCTGTGTGCAAGAGAACAAAAGGAGAAATGAGTTTTGAGAAAAGTGTTTAGAGTGATGTCACTTAATGTGAGGCTTAGGTACAAGGATTACTTCTCCCAGATATTCGTCTTTCGTTACACATCAAATATTGATCGGCGATTTGATCCTGCGCTGATACACCAGGGCTCGTACTGTTGGATAATTTTCTTCTCAATCTGTCTGGACTCTCTAGATAGATTTTAAATGCAAAATTGTGTATTACCCGCAACTCCTTTGCCATAGACTGTTTCCCGCTGTTTTTATTTTTTTATTATTATTTTCTTTAAAGTGAAGATTATATTCCCATTAATAAAAAAGGGCATGAAATATCCAAAAATAGTCACATCAAGGGCAACTGGACATTGTAGGTTTCATGAAGACATTTCACCTCATATCCCAGAGGCTTTTTTCAGTTCACAGACTTTCGATCTATCGCAGGACTACACAGACTTGGGGTAAATAATTAGATTGAAATATGCGATTGTTTTCATTCAATGTTAGATCTGTCATAAATTGTTTGACAAAGTCTTGTTCCAGTTTTTTGACGTATGATGATAAAAAAGTTGCCTGGAAGAAGTTATTTGGGAATATCTATCTTGATTAATTTTTGCAGCATTATTTGTGAGTAATTGTCAATTAATCATGATTAATTATCAATTTATTGAGATAACAAAAATAAAAGAGGGGGAAGACAACGTGCTGGTAAAGCAAAAATCTTTGCACGTGTCTTTGTGTAAACCTGTATGATTGGTCTAATAAATAACAATACATCAAACCAGAATAGTGCAGAGAATATGAAGATGAATCTTAATCTCTCCAGTAAATGTGACCTCACAGTGAGCCTCCAAAAGGCTCTCCTGTGTTTTGTTTTGTCAATCGATGCGCTTTCTCCCTATCGATTATAAATATGATGCTCCCCTTGCACGCGGTCGTTTAATTTATGCTGCAAGGTTACAACCTCTTTTGTACTGCAAGCAAGCAGCTCCTTCCTCTTTGTCCCAAAGCGCCACACGATAGATTCACACCTGCCTTCGGGTCCTTCTCCCTCTCTCAAATTCACCATCGGCACGAGGACCTCTATGGATCGCGAGCCCCCCTGCAACCTGTCTCTGATGCACAGCCCTGAAATGCAATCCACTCCACTGCGTGTCTCTGCCTGGATCCTGTGTTCTTATCAGTTCCTCCAGGATGAGAAGCTGTCAATACAACAACCACAGAAAAAGAAAACCGTTCCTTTCCACCAGCTTCTCATATCAACGGGGCCATCTTCGCACGCAACCAACTCTGGTCAGATAGCAATTAAAACCGGGGCCCTTCGATGGAGAGGTCGGCACGTGCGAACCGCAAATCTATATACTCGATTTCTATCCGCTCACCTCTTGCCTCTCCCATCAACACGCCACCGTCGGAGACATTGACTGTGTGTGCTGCATGTTTGCTGTAATTAGAATCATATTTGCCAGAGCTGCATTGTTTATGACAAGAGGAATTGAGTTGCAAAAAGCTTGTATTCCTGCAGGCTAATTAATTGTGCGCCTGATAAATAGTTGCAGCAACAACAACAGCTCTGCTATCTCCAGACTTATAAATACCTGCGGGGGTGACAGAGATGCTGTGAACCGCGAGGTGGCCTAATGTCAACAAAGACAGAAAACACTGATCCGACATAAAGGAAAAAAACAGAGCTCAAATGGCAGGTACACAAAGCCTGCTGGAAAGAACACAGCCTTCGCAGGAAGGAACGCCGCTTGAGCCCACGTATGACAAGGACAGTCGAAAGTTTACGGATGGTTTGAGGCAATCGCTGCTTTGTCAATGGGGAGAGAATAAAGAGGAGAGGGAAAAAGAAAAAAAAGAGGAGAAATTTAACATTGTAAAACAATGAATCACTCTGTTGAATCACTGAGCTTTGAGATATAGTTTTAAATATTCAAAAAACATTTTAAAAATACAAATGGTTTTGTACCCTGTTAACAATATTTTTTTTTACCACCAAAAAAGTGTAATAAAAAAGAAAATTATTGCTTACTGCCTGCAAATCCTGTTAAGTATCTACATATGTATGTACTGTATTTGTACATTTGGGTACAGTGATTGTGCATGTATTTATAAACATATGTGTTCATATGTTTATAAAAATGACATATTCATTTATATACATTATACACTTGTAGTTTACATATGCAGATGTGTTATTATACACATACATTGGTGTGTAGAATACAGCACATTTAATATGTTTATTTAAAATTATGTACAGAGGTGTGTTTATTAAGGTACCGTATTTTTGTATCTGTTTGCTATCTAATAGGGCTGGGTATTGATTCAAATTTTCTAAATCGATTCGATTCGATTCACAAGGGTTCGATTCGATTCAATTCACGATTCGCTTCGGTTTTCGATTCAGTTTTTGTCATATCAATTATAGTTCAGTACCAACGTTATTCTCAGAAGAATCAAAGCTAAAATTGAAACTTAATCCATTTGCTAATAAAAAATGTATTTTTTTACATTTATTTCCATCACAAATTTACTCAATGCAGTCATATTAATCCATCATGCGTTTTTTATTTACCATGAATTGACCCAAAAATTCCAAGGCAGACTAGTTTTAGATTTTAGTGCGTTAACACACTTTACGTCTGAGTGTGTTAACTCGCACGTAACCACGTGAATACGTAACCACCTGTGGTGCATGAGTTCATGTAAAGTTGTTGGGAAAAGAAGGAAAAAAAAGATTGATCTTTGGATTTATGAATCGTTATCGTCCTATTAAAAAAATCGATTAATCGATTTTCCTAACCCAGCCCTATTATCTAAAGTATGCAAACACATTGCAGCCCATTAATAATTGTAATCATAATAATAATTTTACTAATAGTGTTTTTTTTTTTTTTTTTTCAGTTGGAATAACACCTGCCTTACAATAACATAATACACACTCATGGACCCAAACAAACATAAGCCCACATTCAGGGAAAGAGAGGAGACTCTAATGATGGCTGCAGAGAGAAACCCACTAACAGGTCAAACTTTAACAAGCATCTTATTCAGCAAAGCTTGCCCAGCGGTCAGACTTTAACAAGAGGTGCATCCAAATGGCTGCGGTGGACACCACAGTGGAGGGCACACATGAGCCATCAGTCAGGGTGTCACACCCTTGCAGTAGTATTTATCAGCAAGCACAGTAATGATAACCTGGCCTGTTATGAGGGTCATACATCATGATTTAAAACACTGTTTATTGTTACCCTTTGGGTCCTAATGATTTTTTACAGCCCTAATAGACAGCGACCTTATGTTTATTGTGTAGCAGAAAAAAAAAAAATGAAACACTAACCTTATTTATTAGGAATAATTCATAAAAACAGAGGTTTAAAAATGTTTCACCTACATTTTGGTTTTGGCACACTCGTGGAGTTAAAGGGAGGAGACGAGGATGCAGACGGGACTTAAAAGGCCAAACACAATTAGTCTTTAATACAAGGCTCCTAAAATAGAGACAGGAGAATCAGCCAAGCAGGCAGACTAGCAGGACAAGAGGAAAGGTCTCCTGGCACTGGTGGTAAATGAGCATCCATCTCTCCTCCTATCTCGATACATTACAGGGTAACTTCTACTGCTCCAAAAACCCAGAAAATGCACTTAACTTTAATTTACTGAAAGCGCCCTTGACCATTAAAGATTCATGCTGACGGTCACCAAGGCCTGTGCCTTTATTGCTCACTGTTCGTGGTGTAAAGAATATTCATTTCCATGCACTAAAGCACCAAAACACATTCTAAGAAAAAGCACTGTAATTGTCTTAATATTGACATTTTTGACACTATATTCTCAGCCCACTGTAGATTTCTATTTAAATATGTTGTTGGATCAAATAAGGGTTTTATATTCCAGCCTCTGATACAAAGCACATTTTTCTTGTTTTGTTTCTCCTGTAACCTTTAAAGATTTTTCTTTTCTGTATTACTTTGTGGTTTGTATTATATCTGTTCAACATCCAGCTCATCCTTTATTGTTTTACCTCTGCCTGATATTATCTGCCAGGTTGTATTTAGCCTGCGTTTACAATATTCCTTCAGATCAATGTTTTGGCCAGTTTTTCCTCGAACGTGACGTCGTTCTGTAATGTCGTATCAAAGTCACAGCCCGTGCTACAAGGTCAAGCGTGGAATGCTGTAATGCTGTAATGTTATCAATTCAGTCCCATTATAACTATTTATCCTCCCATAGACCAAAACAACAATTTAACTGGCAATAATTCCAACTTTTTTTTCCTGCGCAGTCATTTAAACAGTGTTTTGCTTCATTTTCCCTATTATAAACCCTTTATTGTCTGGTGAAAACTTGCTGTCTTGCACTGACAAAAACATGTTCTGATAGACAGTACTTAGAACAAAGTTAAGACAACTTTACAACTCACTGAATATCAGATTAATGACCTCTATTAAACCTGTTTTTCCTTTGTCCGGTATACGTTACGTTTCTAAAGTCTGTTTACGTCCTTCAGGTCTAACTCTGTTGACTGCTTAATGTGATTAATAAATTATTAATTCCTTATTTATTCCTGTGTTGAATTGCCAAAGAAAAGGAAAAATGTCACTCCATAAAAAATAGAAGACGGATAAACCAATAACAACACTACCAACAAGGCTGCCTTAGAAATAGTAAACAGAGCAAGATGTATTGAACTAAAATAACTCTGTTACTGAGAAGTACTACAGGCCACAGGTCTGAAGAAACTCATTAGCCTCAAAACCACGTCAGCATAATTCTGCCAACACTTGAAAACGGTCAAGGATGTTAAATCAAAAACAGTAGCGGTCTCTTACCCTCATGGTGAGACCATATATTTTTCTTAGCTTCCGAAAGGGAACTTCTGAGGGATAATGAAAAATCGATTGGTTGAACAATCTATCTATCTATTTGCCTAACTATCAATCCACCTCCCTACCTACCTTCCAAATTACCTATGCATCTAGCCATCTATTGATCTGCCCATCTACCTGCCTACCTACCTATCTTTCTGCCTACCTATCATAGGTGTGATGAACCTCATAAGGCACAGATCGACATAATTCTCCCAACACTCAAATCTTGCTTTGACATCAGGGATTGACATCGGCAAATGTACATTAGTGTGAACATATCTTTAGTTTCCCAAAGAAACTCCTGAGGGATTGATCAGTTGACCCATCTATCTACTATCTATCTGCCGACTCGCTTCTCCACCTTCCTACCTACCCACCTATCAAAGGTCTGACACAGGTCTGAAGATAGGTCTCAGAACAATACCACTTTAATATTGTATGTTTAGTTTTCACCATAAGTCAAATGTCACACATCAGTCATATTGGTACTGTTAACTTTACTTGGCGAGCATTCACTTCTCTAACATGGCCAAGGCTAAAGAGTTTTGTAAGATAATGTAGACATCAAATAATTATGGCATTTTTTGGAAAACGTTTTATCCCTCACTTCCAAGAGGCTTCTTCAGCTCCAACTGTTTTTAAGATTAAAGATTAAATTTCTTCTATCTATCTATCTATCTATCTATCTATCTATCTATCTATTTATCTATCTATCCATCCATCCATCCATCCATCCATCCATCCATCCATCCATCTAACATTCTCTCCTGCACTATTCTGGAGCTCCGTGATGAGGCCCAGTTTTTATGACCGTAGGTGGCTAAGAGCAGCTGTTTATAAAGCAACAGAATTAGGCTGATACTCTGCCAGCAAAAAGGCACAGGGTCCCCGGGCTTATCTTGGTGGAGGTGCCGCTGCACCTCAGCACCAGCGAGGTGGAACGATAAACATAATTAAATTGAGTTGGATTACACAAAATGGATTGGATCAGTTGGGAAGGCGGGGAAGCTAATCCAGTGCAATCCTCTCTATAGAGGTGCCAACCACACAAATGATATAAATGAAGAAGAGGCAAAGGGAAGACGACTGCTGTCACTTAGAGATTGAGGGGGGCACAGAAAAGTCCCCTCAAGGGGGGAGAAAATAAATGTTATCCGCTGCTGTCTGCAGAAAATTCACTTATTTTGGAGTTTCGATTGTTGATTTCCATGTCAGGACATGTAGAAGTAATGAATTAACTCTGAAAGAGAAAATCACGTTATTTTTTTTGCAGATGACAATGTTTTCTTACATCAACCACTTGTTTTACTTGCAGATAAAGGAAGACAGTTTAGTCACTGATGATGAGATTTTGTTTTTTTCTCTGTTTTCTTCCAAGACAGTTAAACTTTTTCTTTTAATCAAAGACACATCTCCAGCAGCACTCACATAACCTTTTTTTTTATTATTGTCAATTTCAACTCCCATTCTATTCTTCCATTTTTTTTTCCTACCCCCAACTCCCCTCCCTCAGATTGAATTCTCACTTTTGTAACCAACTTTGGTACAATCCCCTTACAAATAACCTTCCCCCAGGGATAGGGACTCTTACGTTCTCTAGAGCCTCACCAACCCACTCCTCCCTCTCTTTGTGTCTTTCATCCCCATCGCTCTTTGTCTCTCCGCCCCAGCCACAGTAAACAGATTGATACAGTACGGTCTGGCACATTCTTCTGCTTTTCAAGCTAATCCTCTGTAATCAAAGTCTGTCTGCGTCCTGTCTTTGGCAGCACTGCTATATGCACATTATCATCGGATGAAATGATGAGTAATAGATCTGTGACTGATTCAGGACTATAGAAAGAGTGATTTCAGGAGGAGGGGTGAAATGAGCTATTCTGCAGGTGTAGATCTAGCCTGTATTGTCAAATCATCTTCAATCCTTTTTTATTATTATTTAGAATAAAATCTGTCTTGCAAAAAGACAGAGTGAGAATGTAGCCGGAAAATGTACTTAACCGAGGTGGTATCAAGGACCACATGTACTAACTGACAAATATATGGAAACATATAAAGAAACATATCAAAGCAGCAAAAAGTATTGATTCAAACACAAGAAGGCAGCAAACCCTTAAGAGTAAATGTACAGCACATGTCAAACTAAGGACCTGTGGGCTAAATGTGGCTCATTAGCAATGCCAGATTAACACTGTCTGTGGCCCCTCATACTGTGTTTCTGTCACAGGAGGTGCACACACACAAGTACCTTCGGGAGCCCAGAATTTTTTCCTACCCAGAGCAAAAATTAATAGCCATAATCTTTTTTTTCCTACACTTTTTTTGGGTGATAGCATATTTTTATAGATGTTAAACAACCGTAATATTTTACAGTCTTTTGTTTTTAAGGTGGTAGCATATTCTTATGCAAATTTTTGTGTTAAACAACCACGATGTCTATCTTACTCCTTCAAAAGAAAGAGTAGGTAAATATAGTGGTGGGCCATCAGGGCCAGAAAAACACAATATAATCAGAAAAACACATTTATCTGTTTTAATATGTTTAAATAAATTGTATTTTTCTCTATGTTTATTAATATAGAAATTGTTTGTCAACTTAAAAAGTTGGATAGAAACTTTATCTAAATAGTGTTTTTAGGTGCCATGAAATCTGCGGGACCAATCACCACAAGATTGTGACCTCAGGGCCTTCTAGCTGGCCCTACGTAGAAGGCAACACGTACAGTACATGCACTAGTGGATCTGTTGCAGATATACATGCAACACCATTTTCAAGAGGGAAGTTCCAAAAAATGCCGCTACACAGAGAATTGGACCCCGAAACCCCAAGTGGTTGACGAACAAATTTTCAACCACTTGGCAACCGGCCCAGTTAAATGTCAAAAATACTGAGGGTTAATGATTTTAAAAGCCCTGGAAATTAAGTGTTGCTTGATAAGCCTATATTAAGGATGATATAATATATGTGTGGATTCTCGAGTCCTAGTGTCACACTGATGTTATTATGATGTTAGTATTAATTTGATGTCACAAAACTATGACGTCACTGAAGGCCTACAGTTGAAAAGCATGGTACACCTCTGGTCAAATATTATGTGTGTTTGAAGTAGAGTAAAATTAGTATAAGTATACTACTTTCACTAATTGGAATCACTTGACATCAGCAATATGAGACCCCAGAGCTGCGCCCACTTCAGACCATTCTGTTAATTCAGCCTTGCCCATTACATCAGGTTACATAGCCCACCAGAAGTGATTAACATAGAGATGCCTTAAAATTAAATTCTATATATATATATATATATACAGTATATATATACAGTATATATATATATATATATATATATTTTTTTTTTTTTTTCTGCATGGGTAAAAAACAAGGCTTACAAGCATCTGCAATGCTTTATTTTACAATTGCAAAAAAATCTCCCATCCTGGTGATGCAATAGGCTAGAGGTGTCAAAACATACACTGCCAATACTCTAAACTAAAAATCATACTCTAGTCCTGCGGGCCAATATACATCGACAGTGTAGGGACTGTTTTTGGCCTCAGTTTGACACGTACAATAGACTGCTGTTGACAAAAGTTGCTGCTTTATTGCAGAACAATACTGACTGATGCTGCAGCCAAAGGGGCTTGATATTAATGATCTAATATTAATATGATTAAGTTATTTGATCACTATCGATTTTTTAAAAATCCAACAACACAATGTCTCGGTTTAGCCAAATTTGCCAAAATGCACATATGGGTCCTGACATTTACCTCAATAAACATAAATTGAACAGTTGCATAAATTGGTGTCAGTTGATATCACTAGCAAAAGTAAAATGTTGAACCTTCATTATTTTCCCTATTTGTCCATAGATTTTTTTTCAGTGATGTCGGTGGAGTCCTTTAACGAAATCTCAAACAAAACAGATGACGTGAGATGCTTTTATTATTTCCTCCAACCAAACATTAGAAACTTGCAGCTCTGATAAAAGCTGATGACCCAGGTGAAGTGAATGAAACGCTGCACCGGAGTGAAGTAGGTGCCGGGATGAAACGGATGATCATGACACAGATGTCACAGTGTCGGCTGAGCTGATACAGTAGCAGCAGCGGCACAGGTTGTAAAATAATGAGCAGGAGAATAAAATAAAAAGACAAAATTGAGTACAGATGAAATATTGTCCCAGGGTCACTCAACTTTATTTCTCAATATTTGATTTTCAAATTTTCAAAGCTATTGACTTCTATTTATCAAATCACTGCTTTTCCATTTGCCCGTCAAATGAAAAATACATAAAGCCGTCTCTCTACATGATCTCCTTATGTGGAATCAGCTTTCAGCCTAAACAACTGCTGTTTGCATTATTTAAGCTGCCTTGGCTGGCAGCTTGGAGTGTCTCCTTTTTGATGGCATTGTCCTGGCAGACTTTTCAAGTATGGATCTGAGCGAGGGATGCACTCAGGTGTAAAAGTTGAAAATGCTCTATCTTATGTGGGCCTTGCAATATAAATGTGGCGTTTGTAGTGAAGGCGCGCCGTTCCACATTAAAATATAACATACCCGATGTTAATTCAACGCACGGACCCCGAGGCAGAGCCTGCACCAGGTGGACGGTGATGGGGACGGAAGAAATAAGCAATGAACGACAGATGGGGATTGTTTTAATGGTGTGAGTACATGATCTGTTTTATTGAGAAGATTGTTTAATGTTACATGGTGAACTTGGCTTGGCATTACACAGACATTAATAAACAAAGTCGACTGAGAGGAATAAATCCCTCCGTGGTGTGGTAGAAGACACTGTTAGGGATTTACCACAGGTTGCTGCAAAGCTCAAGCCGCGGAACACCTGTTTCCCTGCTGTAGGAATTTAGAGAATACATGGGAGAGGAACTGTCAATAGAGCTGAAATTTAACTGAAAATAAATAGGAATTAAATAAAAGATAGGAATCTAATTTATATACACATAGTCATACTGTAGCAGCGCAGTTGTTACTAAATAACTGTAGATTTGTAACTTGTAAATTGCCACATATTAAGGTGGATTAGTGAGTAAGGTAGCAGGTAAGAAAGGGTTCAGGTTTGAATCCACCAGCTGCAAGGTTGCCACTGAGGTGCACCCGGCACAGCAACGTCCCAACGACACAGAACTTCCATTGGGTCATCACCCATCACCCAGGCTCACAATATGGAGCAGTTTGATGTAGGTGGCAGGACATTTTTGTATTGCCAGCACAACTGCTAAAACAGACATGTACCATGCAGGTAACAAGTATGCTGTAGTGCAGATGGCGCAAACCCAAAATTCTAAGTCATGGGCCAAACTTAATATTTATTGAAAATATTGACGGAAATTGTTCTTTTGGGGCAGTCGTGGCCTAGTGGTTTAGGATGCAGACCTGAGGGTTCTGGGTTCAAATCCACCAGCTGTCATGTGGTCACTGAGGATGGCAGCTTCCACTGCTCGCTGTTAAAATTTTGTTGTGTGTAATAGTGTCGATCGCAATGACAAGGAGTTTGCATTCATTCCTTTTATTTACTTTTGTCAAGATATAGAATCAAGCTTATCCCTGCTACAGCCCAATATAATAAGAATTTAAATTGAAAAAAAAAAACACATCATTAGTACTTGTTTTGATTATGTTTCTTTATCTGTAGCCGTTTAATTCCTTTTTGTATATACCTTAACATAGGGCCTGCATAATGGTGGGCCATTTCTGGTGCACATTTGATATGATCCTGCGGGCCAAACATGTTTACATCGTGTGCAAGATTTGGCCCCCGGGCCTGAGTTTGGCACATGTTATAGTGTTTCCTCTGGGGTTGTCAATATTTTTTAGTTGCTGTAACATAAAGTAGAAATTTTTCAATAAAACAATTTGCAGTCGGTTTTCAAAGTTGTTTAACGAGAATGTCCACATGTTAAATTTTACATGAACATTGTTTGCATGGACACCATGTATTCACATTATTCAAGTTAACCGCGGGGCGGGGTCACCAGGATGCGTTTGGAATGACAAACACAACCCGACACTAAAACCACAATGACCAGACCAAACACTTCCATGCATATTTTAAGTGCAGCAATACCATGTGTTGTTTTGCTTTTCTTTGTAAAGTATCTTATTTCCTGAAAGGCTGGGGCGCTGCTGCGTCACAACACAGCTTACCACTAATAGAACGAAATGATTAAAAGAAAATCTGGTTGCATGTTCAGCAAGTAAACGCATGATCTCATCCTGAACCTGCAGAGTGTGCTCATTCAAGTCATCTAAGGCTCTCAGTTCTTCCTGAAGTGTCCCTGTTTGGCCTAATTTCCACTGGATGTACAGTAAAAACACACATAAACAAAAGAGAGAAGGAACAGTTAACAAGTTTTATAAACTGAGGTTGAATAAGACAAACAATAATGTAGGGTTTCTCAACATTAGGGTTGTGACCCTATCTGGGGTGCATCCAACAAAACCTTTTGTTTAAGCATTGACTTGCAGTGGAAACCTTTTCTAAATCGTGTGTGCCCCGCTAACATTCAACTTTCACATCATAGTAGGGGACACAAAATAACGCGCCATGAGCCACAAATGGCCCACGGGTCCCAAGTTTGCAACCCCTGGCCTACAGCATTGTTTCCCAAAGACTGTGTTGAGGTTTTGTTTTGGGTGGGCTCACATCATGTTTCTTAGGATTTCACGATATTGATTAAAATATTCTTATTAATGTTCATTAGTGGTCAACAATTACCAATAATATCTACTGGTTGTCTAGGTGGTTAAGGAAGCAGTCTTAGGTTTGAAGGTTTCAAGGTTCGAATGCACCAGCTGCCGATTACCACCGAGATTCACTGAGCACGGCACCGTCCTCACACACTGTTCACTAGGCTTTCAAAGCTGCTCACCTTTAACTTTGGTGATGGGTTAAATGCCCAGGTCACGTTTTACTTTCCTTTCTTCCTATTGACTTAGATTGCGAAAGTGTGTGGGTCTCCTGGAAAAAGGTTTGGGAAACACTGGTCTACAATTGTTCCTCTATTAAGCAGTACGTAATGAGACTTTCCTAATTTAACTGTACACAAATATTATTTCGTGCAAACCCTGCGTGGGTGTGTTAGAAATGTCTCTTTTCTGTTGATTTATTTATGTTAGCTAGAAAATTGGGCAGTTGGTGGCCTAGAGTTTAAGGATATGGACATAGGCCGGCAAGGCCCATGTTTCGAAGCAAGTTGACCGCTGAGGTGCCCCGAGCATGGTATCGTCCCCACACACTGCTCCGGGCACTGGCTCAGCTCACGGCCCCCTGCTCACTATGGTGACCGGTAAAATGCAAATAAGGTGTCCCAAAAACTCTTGGGACACATCCTGGGTTGAACAACAACGTCATTATCCTTACCCATAGATTCATCCATCTATGGTCTAACCAGGTCACAAGAACATCAGTCTCCACCACTGCTACCCAAATCACAATGCACTATACCAGCTCCTCAGGAACCTTCCTGTGGGTAATGAGCCCACTGGCCAATTAACTTAACCAGGATTGACTTGCTTAGATGGTGAACTCTGGAGACACTGACACTTTTTTTCCTAAAACTAAAGATACTGCGATAGTACAAAATTAGAGGGATTTTTAGACGGTGAACTCTGGAGACATTGACACTTTTATTCATAAAACTCAAGATCCTGCGATAGTACGAAAATAGAGGGACGTCCCTAGTACATCCTACTGTTGGCTAATGAGTGCGTTAATACATGTTAAAGGCTGAGGTTTTACATATGTGAGAGTGGGCTGACTAACGAGTTGACTCATTATTGCCGCCGTATGGACACCGGGACAGAACACTTCTCATTAGCAGTGGAGTCAGAAAAACCATGAGGACCCCTGTTAACTGTACGGCTGCCCTCAGCCCAAGTTGCCCTGCCCTACATTTCACCTCTGATTCCAGCGGAATCTGCAGCTGAGGAAATTCCCAGCTCTACAAATGTCTCTCAGCCACTGTGCTCGACAGCGCGGCAGTCTCGCGTCGTCTCCCACCACCCATCTAAATGCGCAGTGGTTTTCTTTCAGCTCCCGCATCTTGCCCTCTTACTCTGTGCCACATCTGCAGGTCACACATTACTGTGTGACTCTGCGTGTCAGCCTGCCACAGATCCACAGATCATTATCGCTATCAAGCAGTGTTTCCCCAACAAAAGGGGATCACTCCGACTGTGTGCTGAACCGCTATAACTAGAAGGGAAAAAAAAGGTTTAAGGCTAAAAATACTCATTTCTTATGTATTTGAGATTTACATATTTGTAGTTGCACTCCGTGTCTGAAGCAGGGTATTTTGTAGCTTCTACTTCGTCTCTACAGATATCGGTTAATGGTCTTTGCGCCTTAACAAGGCTAAGCAAAGTAGTTTGTGCAAAGCAAATAGTGTGCCATGCTCCCGCTGTGAATTGTCCAATTAAAACAGCAGTCGATGTGGAGCTCATGAGTTATACAGTGGAGCCATTGGATCTCAGAGTTTAATTTGTTTCGGCAGAACTCGTACATCGATGCACATGTATCTTGATTGTATTTTTCTCATTAGGAATAACTAATTTCTTCCAGCCTCCGAGAAAAATACACTGCCAATTAACTAACTTAGATAAAAGATTTGCATTATGCTATTTTTCCTTAAGTTTTTCCGCACAGGTAAGGGTCTCCCCTTACGTTTTTGGTGAAATTTTGACACATTCAGAAATAATATTGTTTGGCTGTGAATTAACTAACTTATTAAAAACATAGGTTTAAACAAATATTGTGATCATATAAAATGCTAATTAAAAAAAGAAACATTTATTAAAAAGTCAGGTGCTCATATCTAGAGGCCTCACAGTTTTTGGGTTATAATGTACGAACAATCTACCGCACAAGGAATATCATCATATATATATTTTTTTTTTCCATGATTCAACAGCGTTTGATATGTCAAAACCCTGACTAAACCAAAATACATTGAATACAATAAAAGTGCAGTTATTCCCAGACTTTTGTCATCTTCCTCATTTTTTTTTTTTTAGAGAAGTTCAGTGTAAATCTTACACCAGTGCTGTTTAATACCCATTATTGTGCCTCCAGTCTAGAGTGACCAACTCAGGTCAGATGACCAATGAAAAGAAATCAATTAGTTGAATTGGGTTTGCATATCACATGTACGTGTGGGTGCAAGACATCTGCACCTGCACGTAACACCTGAACCCGGACTTAAGACATGAAGAAGACAACAGATAAGAGTATCATCTTATCAAAACACCATTAAGGCTATGATGGAGCGTGTACAGTACTAGTTAAAGTTGTGACTTTATTTAGTTTCTATTGGACTAAGAACTAGTCGTACTGTAATGATGGTCAGATGTTTGTTGTGGAAACCTCTTCACGTCAATGTTTGTCACAGTAGAAATTAAAGACAGTGATCTGACTGTAATATTGGATTTCTGTTCTGGTATTGACCATAAAAAACCCTGCCTGCTCTGGTCATCTTCACTTCCTCTCAAATCACATTAAGTTTTTGTGACAAATTTCCCTATAATTTACTGTAAGTGGCACTAGTATGTAAAATTTGTTTGATTCAAATCATTTTAGTACATATGTTTATATATATAGATATACATAAATATACATATTTACATATAAATGTAATTACAAATGTGTGTGTGTGTATATATGTATATATGTGTATATATGTATATGTATATGTATATATATATATATATATATGTATGTATATATATATATATATATATATATATTGGCCTCAGTTAAATTATCCTTTCCTTTATATACATAAATATACACATTTACATATAAATGTAATTACAAATATTTATTAGGGGTGTGCAAATTATTTGTTTTGGATCGGTTATTCGTCTGTGACCTACACGATATGAGTGCACCGGAACAAAAAGCCCCGAACAATCGATAATGCAGTAAAACGGTCCGATGTTTTGGATTTTTGCACGTGAATAGGTTTCCTGCTCCATGGACCTGTCAACAAATTGACGCGACATTGGCCGCTTCCGCCCACTAGAGCAGCAAGCCAATAGACACATATATACATCTATTCACACATGTCTGATTGGAGGTTGTGTTTCTCGGGGTGTGTGAACCGTGACGTAGGCTGATTTGATTGGAGTTCAGGTTGTGGGTTTTACTCTGCTCTGAGCAACATGGCAGATAACAAAGAAACTTACAGTGTCTCTCATTTAAAATGGAAGTTTTGGACATAATTTGTTTTTTGTTTTTTTCAAGAAGGATGGAAAGATGGATAAAAGCAATGCGAATTACCGACTCTGTAGAGCGACAATCCAATACACTGGAGGTCCAACAAACCTTAGCAGTCACCCAGAGAGAGGGCAGAGTGGGATTGCTGACTGGGTGACGATGACGGTGACACTGGCACGGCAAGAACCACCAGCAGTCAGAGGAGCGGACAGAATAAAATACAAAAGTTTTTCCAACTACAGTTCGGTAATTACAAAAAGTCCAAGTCAATAACAGAATCTATCGCTCGTTATATTACTAAACAATGTCCTGTGTGACAATCTGGTTACAGGAGTGCTGTCTACAGCTAAACCTTTCTAAAACTGTAAGCATGTATTTCACTAAAATAAGTATAGTGTCACCTGATCCTGATATACTTGTTAATGGAGATGAAATACAAATTGTCAATCAGTATAAATATATTTGGTTAATATTAGATTCACAGCTCTGCTTTATAGGCCATACTGACAAATTGTGTAAAAAAAATCAAGTTAAATCTTGCAAATGTTCATGCAGTAAACATTTTTAATTGTAAAAAGGTGTTTGCATTTTCTATTGTATATGTATTGTGTGCTTCTTGCCTTTTAACATCATGGCCAGGGGACTACAGATGAATACTAGCCTCCAGCTGATTCATCCTTATTTAACCATGTGTTTACGAAATTTAATTTTCCCCTTTTAAATACACTAAACTAAAACAAAAAAAAAACTGTCAGCTCTATAATGTTGAAAGTTG
Organism: Paraplagusia blochii; assembly: GCA_016785265.1. Taxonomy (NCBI): domain Eukaryota; kingdom Metazoa; phylum Chordata; class Actinopteri; order Pleuronectiformes; family Cynoglossidae; genus Paraplagusia; species Paraplagusia blochii. The sequence continues at coordinate 92,708 of JAFBJS010057465.1, read as the reverse complement.
AGTTGCAATTTTTCTTTCAAGATTCAAGATTTCAATTTTCAGATTTTCATTGTTATTCCGGTGGGTTCGATTTTCATCGGGTTATAGGACTTTGCCAGGGCCATAAAAACATGTAATACAAAGAGTAATTTTTACATTTTTTTAATCATATTCTTTTTTAATGCCAGCACAAGTTACTGAATAAACTTTAAGACTGGACTTACTCGAGAGTAACTGGAATGTTATATTAGTATTTTTTTTAGCTTGTCATCAAGGTTGTGGGTCCTAAATCCAAACCAGTTGAGAATCACTGACTTGGAACACAATGATATGAGTGACTATAGATTTCTGTACACTTACTCAATGCATCTAATGCAATCTAAGTCAACTTGATGCAGCTGAGTTGCACATTCGCGTTGCTCTTCTTGATGCATTGCGATTTCAGCATCAGGTTGCAACTGTGTTTATTCACCTCCAAAAGTCAGTTGCCCATAGAAGTTGAAATCATCTATTCAGTATTACTTGTCGTCAAAGCAATTTGATAATTAAAGATTTTCTTCCATAGTCTCTCATCCCCTTGGTAATATCCCTCTGCATTTCATAGAAGTTCGTCCTCTCTCTTATGATGGAATTGTCACAAACTCTCAAAGTCTTTTCCTCTAAGTAGATTGTCTCAGACAGACAGACATATCGTGCAAGCAGGAGGGAGTTCTAGTAATGCCACACACTTATCAAAGCAGTCCATCCTGTCCCCATGCTTCGAACACAATGCTCCTCTAATTTCTCCTGAATGCAAGTCTCTGCGGACCTGTGGTATTTGCCGTTTGATTGAAACAACTCGAGCTACTCCGGCGCTTTTCCTCCACGTCCCCCTGCCAATTGCATATTAAAGACTGGAACTCATCAGCGAGATTGCAGAAACAGTGCTCTATTAAGCTGCGTTGTGTCCCATCTGTTGTTTGGGAGATAACAGTATTTACAGTTTGGCCATTATGGAAGCTGATTTTCGCCAATTTTTTAGAGCTGCTGAACTTTCACGTACTTACATTAAATGTCACGGGGGCTTAAAGTCTAACAGGAATCGTTGACCCCTGATGGAAATAAGAAACTTTTTTTTTCGCAAGTGGACATGGTCATTTTTATTTATTTTTTTTCTCTCAGCGTATTCCGCTGGTTTATTTACTGAAGCAGGGAATGGAGATTAGACAAAGAATTTCTCTGGAGAGGAAGTGGTAGCATAGTGTATGTCAAAGTGAATTAAATATTCAGTGGCCAGGCATACGTTCTATTAGTGAGATAAAATGTAAGGGAAAAGCCACTAACCCAGTTTTAAATACAGAAACATGCTTTCCTAAGCACTAAGTACTGAGCTTTGTCAGACTGACTCTGCCCTACAGCTCCTGGAAAACCTATGAAAATGAGGAATAAATATTTTAAAAGGAAATAAAGCAATCATTCAAGGTGATTTATTGAATTATTGGTCTGTTTAAAACTTTGTGGGTTCTTCAAGGTTCACAGAGGACACGTCAGCAAAACACCAACACTGTAATTGAAATGATGTCAGAGCACATTATTATATAATCCATTAAGTTCAATGACGGAAACAAATATGCTGCTTTTGTTGGTTATCCGTCAATATTTGGACTACTGCACTGTTGACTTGCAATTGTTAAACATGTGATTGTTGTTTTTACAGTTTAAGCACCACCTAAATGAGGTCTCGAATCTATGACTGAAAAACATGCATCTGTTTCTATAGTTTTTGCACGCAGATACAATGCAAAAAAGGAAATATATATATATATATATATTTATGTATATATATATATATATATATACATATATTTATTTATTTAAATAAAGAGGCGGTGATGAAGTAATTACAGAAAAATATCCTGAAATTCTGATGCAACATGTCCTGTTAGAAGCTGTCTCCAGTCAATAAAGAAAGAGAGGGAATAAAGTGAGACGAGTGAATGTTTGTCACTTGGGGAAAGTCATTAAAACTGAATCTGTTCCACTCCTCTAAGGGCCCTTCTTTTAAACGCCCTCTTCTTTCCACAAGCAGCGGCAACCAAAAGTGACATGCCTGGATAAATAAAACTGTTTACTGCCACACACATCTGGAGTTCCAATAAAACTATTTACAACACAAGCAGCTCTATGTGTCGACATGTGACGGCGATCATCTTTGGTTAAAGCCAAACAGGAGGCGAGACAAAAGGCCACGGTGCACCAGGGAGGCACTAAGGAGCTCCGACGATGTGACTCTGCATGTCGGTGTGTGAAAGGAAGATCCTGATTGCTTTAATGCAGACTCCGTTGCAATGGATTAGTAAAAGCTTCGGTGAGTCCTGATGCTGCTGCCACTGCTGCTTCTGTCATGGCAGTTTCTTCAAAGCAAAGAACACGTGTACTGTGTAGAATATAAATATGTATTTTCTTCCTAGACCTCATGATGAAAACAGTGATGTCTGGAGAGATATTATAATTTTTAAGTTTGTTTTGTTTTTATCTACTGCTTTGCCATGTGTTTTACACTATTTATTTTAAATCAACAGCTGAGTGTTTTTTCCTTTTTTTTATCTAATGCTAGTAGGCTTGACTTAAATACAATTTCTAAATGTTTGACATTTTATTTATTTATTTTGCAGATTTTTTATTTTTAAGGTTATTTGTTTTTCTTTTTGTTTTATGTATTTTGATATCTTTAGTTTCAGTGTTTTAGTTGCTTTTTTGTTTTTAATTTTAAATTTTTTTGCAAATGTATTTTTTTTTTTGGAGGGTTTGTTCTTTTTTTGTTTCTTGGTTTCTACATTTTGTTAGTTTGAGTGATTTTATTTTTGTGATTTTTTTCTACTTTTTTTGTTTGTTTGTCTGTTTTGTTTTTTGGCAAGTCAGTTTAACCAAAATGATCAAAAAAACGTCACCAAACGCTAAACTGACGTAAAAAGTGATCAAATTCATCGCTGAGCCCCAGCCTTAAACACAGATCCCATTCACGCACCGTTGTTTACCTTGATCTAATAGTCGCTGAGAGTGCTGAAAAGACTGATCCAGGGAGTCCTTCTCCGCCACGAGCTCCTGCAAGTACTTCTCGTTGTCCATGTTGTTCATGAAGCGTGGGCTCCAAGTAATCGACTCGAGTGAACGACCACAACAATAAATAAAAACAAACAAAAGTTTCTCAGTGTCCAGGCGGCTCCACCTCGCGGCGCCTCCGAGTGTCGGTATGAATCAAGAGTGAGGAGCGGCTAAATCATTTTTCCCCAAGTCTCCAGTCGCGGAACCGCCGAGCGCGTGCAGGTGCACGCAAATGCACGAACAGAGAGCGCCTAAAATTGAGCACAAGGTTTTATCCCCATCCGAGCCCGCAGAGCTAGATTCAACATCACCGCCGGACCCCGCTTCCACTCGCCTCTGTGCGCGGACGCTGGAGCTTATGAGTCTCTCTCCCTCAATGCTTTCTGCCCTCGGCTCCGCTCAGGCTGCCGCAGCTATTGGACGCCGCCACCAGCGAGACGCAGGCGGCGCAAGGGGCGGAGCTGTCCGTGGTGCTGAACCTCTTCAATCAGTACTATACTGTTATTAACGGTTCGTGATCAGGAAAGACCAGGCAGGATTGAAGGCTTTGGAAGGAATGACACCAATCAAAAATGTTGCTTTAAGTAAAAATATGTTTGAATATAGCAATTTGAAACAGATCAGAATTATATTTATGCTTATATTCTGAAAAGCCAGGGTAGAAAATGATTTTTTTAGGTTCTAATATAACTCACATTACATTTAACACTTTTTTTTGTAAATTCTTGTCTTCTTTATATATGTGTACATTTGACATCAAAAGAAAAAGAAATGCATGACATAAATAAATAGACAAGTTGAAGCAGTGGTGACCTTGTGGTTAAGGAAGCAGACTTAGGTCTGCTAGGTTTGAGGTTCAAATCCACCAGCTGCCAGGTTGCCACGGACATGCTCTTATCATAGCATCGTCCCGAACTACATGACTTCTGGTGGGCTCACCACCCACAAGAAAACTCACAGTATGGAGCAGTATGATTTGGGTGGAAGTCGTGGAGACTGGTGCCCCAATGACCGTAATGGATAAGGGAATGAATGATGAATGTGTTAGGAAAAAAGAACCATGAAATTTTATAAAAAATTTAATGTTCCACGAATTTCATTAAAATGAACAAGGAATTGAAGAAAACAGCAGGGTGCTCTGATATTTTATTCCATGATTGTATATACACATATAATATCTAATTGTAATCTCACATGTCACATCTACAACATGACTGATTTATTGCTGTTTAATTGGGCATTTCTCACTTCTCACCAACACGTTGGACAATGAAGTTTGTCAATTAAATGCTTTGTATATAAATTTAACTTTTTTATCAACCGCCCAATATGGAACTCACAGTGAACTGACTTTTATGACTCCTCTGGGATTCACACCAGATGCTGCTACTGCTAAGTTTGTATCACTGTTGTTTTTTTTTTTTTTGTTTTTTTTGTTTTGTTTTTTTTTTGTAGGTGCTATTGGTTTAGGAATTCTCTCACATAAAACTGTAAATCCTGTGATTTCAACTTTGGGTTTACAACAGCAGCAGGGATCGCCCGGAACATCTTGTAATTGAAAACAAAAAAAGAAAAATACAATAAAAAATATATTTTTAACTAATAATGATTCCTTTTAACATATTGATTAGAATGACCACATGGAGCAACTGTGTTCTTTTACTTTTAATGGACGTATAGTTAATATAAAAATGTTCAGGCCGCACTTCTTGATTACTATGATCACATGACTGGCCCAAAAATAATAATAAAAATAATGGGAACCCCTGTGTGGGGCTGTGTCATGTGCAGCACAATATAATGAAAATAAAAAAAGAAGGCTACACAAAAATTGGATTTATTACTCTAATCATGGTTTTACTGTACTTTTTGGTGCACATATGTTCTAAAACTGATTTTAATTTATAATGGAAATAATATATAATGAGATATAAAATAGGTGTATACATTTTTACATTAAGGTTTCTATCTATGACTTTATTTTTTTATATATTATTATTATTATTTTATGATTACACATACACATACAGCAGGACACTGAGAACCATATCAGATGGTATTTATAGCCTCCGGTGTAGGCTTTTATATGCATCTCTATAATGAAGCTTATGCAAAAGATTTTCGATGAGTCACTGAACAGACTGAAGGCAAAGCTGCTCGCCACATATTTTATCTCATGTGTAATTATATTAAGTATAGAAAACACACACCCCCGACTGACCAATGAGAGAAGCAGATGATAACGGTAAATGTACATAATAGGATCAAATATATCTTTACCAGATATAGAAAATAAAAGAAAGAAAGGCTCTGAGGTATATTGGTGCCTTAGTCTGGAGCCTATAGAATATACATAAGTCAGCCTTGTTACTTGGGCATCTCAGGAGGCTGTGCCATTATCCCTCCTCTATTTAGTTAACCCATTGATTAGGGCAGCTTGGCTTCTTCACTTTTTAGGACAACCTGTCAATTCATGTGAGAAAATCCATTCACCTTCACACCAGTCACACATGCTCCTCGTCTCTCGGACATGTTTGTGAATTCATTAAATCAGAAACGCTTGTTTTGTTTTTTGTTTTTTGTTTTTTTCCCTGTGCGACAGTGACTAAAGCCAGACCGGGTGTCCTGTTTCTTAAAATGCGAGACGACAGAGCCTCTTAGCATCAAAATACAGAGTCCAAATGGCAGTTGTCTGAAGATACGGACAAGAAAAAAAATCAATTTTATCTGATATCCAGAGACTGGCATTTCCTGGAAATACACAAATGGGTAATGTTTTATGGTGATTATTTGTACTCTCTGGCTCTGGCTCTCTTTGTCTCCCTTTTACTCCCTCTTACATTTGTTGTATTTTACTACTTGAATAACAATAAAAACCAGTCCATTACAAACTTTTTCTCAAAATATTTACAATGGAAAACAGTAATTGAACTAACAAAAACATGTTTTGAAATGGCCCACAAAAATGGCCCACAAATAAAAAATCTTGGGATCCAACTTGGGGCACGGGACCCAGTCTTTGAGAAATAATGCACAAAAAATGATCTATTGGTTTGTATATTTCAGTCAACGTTATTTTTAAATCACTGACCACTATCGAACATTATTTAGGATATTTTAGTTGACCGAGTGATATTAGTATTACTCAAGTTTTAAGCAACAAAAAATGTCTGTGAACTTCTAGGAAACATGATGGGAAATGACACTCCAAAAAATGTTTACGCCCCACTTGAGGGCCAAGACCCAGTCTTTTTATGGAAACAATGCTGTAGTGTGTTCATAAATCTCTATCTTATGGACTATAGAATAGTCTTTATACACTAATATACACTAATACATGCTAATACAAAGACCAAACCTTGGCAAACTAAGGTGCAGGGGCTGAATGTGGCCCATTTTTAATCTGGTCCACCAAACTTCAAATTATTTATTAAAAATTATTATGATTTTCCTTGTGATTTTCCTATTAGCTTTTATTCATGACATTACAAAGTCATTTATCTTAGTCAACAAATGCAACACCCATCTGCTTCCATGAGCCTAAGTCTGATATAGATTCTTTAGAATATATAGACCAAACCTGAGCAAACTAAAGTCCAGGAGCCAGGTGTTGTCTGATGGGCTTTTCAATCTGGCCAAACTTTCTAGGCTTTTTTTATGACTTCTACTTTCTACTTCATGACTCTTTCCACTAGCCACTTGGTCACATTCAAGGTCGGGGTGACAAAATATTTGCCTGTTAAAGACTCTATGCCAGGGGTCTTGAACTCAAGTAAGAGGGCCACAACCAACCCTTTCATTTCACCAAAAGGCTACATCAGCTTCAGTGTTCAATACTGAAGAAAAAAAATGTAAAAAAAAAAAAAAAATACAAAAGAAAAATTTTAAAAAAAAAAAAAAAAAGTCTCATATATTCTCTGTAATACAACACTGAACCAGAAGGAGATTGTGGATCATGGTTTAGAGAGCTATAGTATTTACCATAAAATGGGGAACAAATATTTAAAATATTATTTTCACATCAAGGCGGTGCCCACAAAATATCATTCCATGGGCTGCAAATGGCCAACGGGCCACAAGTTTGATACCTTTGCGCTCTACAATACATACTATACAGTAGATAATATATTAGGCACCGTGTTAAGGTGATACTGTGTTGCTTACTTATTTACACTAATCAGTTAAAAAGAGCCTCATTGAAGATGTGTTGCATTTTTTTTTTCAAAGCTGAAACCAGATATCCAACATTTTAACAGCTTTATAGCTGTTTGAAAAATAAGGAAAAAAAAGATAAGATTTCTGTCAATATTTGTGGAGGACGTTGAGGTTGCCTCAGGTGGGCGGTTATCTGTAGGCTGATCAGCACCGGTTATATAATTGAGATATTTTTTCTCCTATCCGTCTCTTTTCTTCTATTTCAACAACTTAGAGAAACAGCTCCCGCAGGCTAAGACCAAGATGGACTCATGTTTATTTATCAACTTTTGATTCCTCCATAAACACACAGGAAAATGGTCACACAGACACATAAATCCTGAATATGTTTTACCTCCAGGTCTTGTCGTCGGGGTCTTGTTTCTGCCTGATTCAGTGCGACCAGGAAATGCATTATGAATCAGCCTACTTTTTTAATCTCTCCCAGTGACCATTTAAAAGGAGCTCAAATGCACTAATCTCCTATTCAGCAGAGTTACGTATTTATAGATATGCTCGCCATCTGCTGCTCCCTGCATGTCTTCATAAATGAGATCATCACATCGTCGCTGATGTTTGTGCTCACAGTCACAGACACATGACTGTGTCTCCGTGATGCTCCTTTCCAAAGAGCAGGCTAAGTGATTGTTGTAGATCAGTTGTGTCAACGTTTCCGGGGCGGCAGTTTTTCTTAAGTCATATCTGCAAGAAATGTGGGCTGTCTGGTGTGTCATTGATGAAACCACCTGGGCCGGATTAACAATATCTGGGACCTCGACCTTATTACTAAGATGAGGCCCTTCATATCGTGTAAAAATCTCGGCAGGTGTAATGACACAAGTCCCATCAGAAGCAGAATGTTTTTTTTTTATTATTAAATAAGGTTGACTGTGCATCAACATAATGTGTGGGTGCCGTTGTGTTAACATATTTTCCTATCCATATTTTGTTCCTACCTCTTCCGGGAATTTATAGCTGGATCTGAATTATATTCATACCCATAATATTTTCTTACCCCCTGTTTTATAGGCGGTGGCTTTTTTAAAAATTATACAATAACAAATAATGACCATATTATCTAGCAAACTACTTTAGATGAGTGGCTATGTAGATGGTATACTAGAAGTAGAATAAAATGGGTATATGTAGACTACTTCCACTAATTATAGTCACTTGACATCAGCAACCTGAGGCCCCCCTGGTGACGAGGTTTGGGGTTGCAGCCCCTTCTCATTCAGTTATTCCCACCCTGCTCCTAAATAGAAAATATCTTGTTCTATCTTGTATCTTGGACAAACCCAATTGAATGGAACTTACTGCGTCAAATATAAACCATTAAGAAATCATAATAATAATTTTACTGATAATTTTTGTGTAAGCCACTGAGATGCTCTGAGCTATTGTTTTTTAACCATTTTTGAGCTGCGGCACATTTTTTACATTTACAAAATCCTGGGGCATACAACCAACCAAAATTACATTGAAACACAGTAAATATAATACATATAGTTATAAATATAGTTTTCAAATGTGTTAAATGTGTTAAAATGTGTGAAACCTGGGGCTGTTTAAATGAGTACAAATTAGATATCCTGGCAGGAATAGCAGAAAGACACACATGAAGCTCTTCCTCAACAACAGCTCTTCCTCTCAGTCTCTCTCTGTTCTTATCACAGTCAAGCTAGAGAAGCACAACTCCATAGATATGTGGATGAAAGCTTTTACCAAAACTCCAATATAAACAATTTGATTGAACAATTGTAAATATATTACCACCTCCACATGCATACATTGCTTTCTTAAAATTTGTTAATTTGTCTTATATGTCTTTGAAGCTATGTGATTACTTACTGCAGCAGACTTCATGAGGAGAACAGAGGAGCTAAATTAGGTTAATCAATGGTGTTATTTGGCCAACAGTAATCCCAAAATTACAATACAACAACTCACTGTTTACAAACAAGGACCCTTGTTTGTAAACAGTGAGTCACTTATACTAGGGCCTTCATCTGGATCAGAACTGGGTCCAGGGACCTGTTCCCTTCTCAAAAACTTCTCCATCACTGTCACTTGCAGTTACAGTCACTGTCGCGTTTTTTTTAACAGGCATCCACAGCCTCTGCTTTTACCTGCTGGAATAGAAGAGTATTACATTAACCGCCACACTTTATTTCAGCACAGACACCCAACAATGGTCGATTAGGTGACTTCCACACTGGTTGAAAATCACTGATCTGAGCAATGCACCGTTCTTAACCCACATAACTACCAGTGGACTCACCACCCGCATAAAGGCTCAGAGAATGGAGCAGTGTGATTTGGGTGGCAGTCGTGGAGTCTGCTGACTTTGCAATGGCCAACCAGCTGAAGTTGAATAAATGAACCAATTGATTTTAGCGTAAGAAACGCTACGTTGTTAAACTTATTTGTTTTAACGCTTTCAGATTATAGAAGCAACAAGATTTTGTCACTGCAATCCACTACCTGCACAAACATGGGTGCAGCAATCTTGCACAGGGTATTATTTGAACACTTATTCACTTCACTTTGCATTGGTCACAATTAATTTATGCAAGAAAATATATAAAATATATTTCCTAATACTGACAAATGCAATTGTTCAGTGATTATCATTTCCAACTACATAATACGCAGCTACGCAACAAAATATCAGTCTTAATTAAAATTATCACTCCAAAATGACAGCCACAAGGGGCACCAATTCTGCTGCATTGAAAGTTGTAGGAAATGTAGATTTTTTTTGGAAGAAACAATTTGAAGAACAGCAGGTCGTTACACAGGCGGGTAACATTTTGGTCAGTAAGATAACACGACCCTGCCCTACCAAGGAAATGTTGGGTTTGGACAAGTTAAATGCAGACTGCAAAGTTTTTTTTATTACAAATGTCCTTCGATTTTTGTCAAGTTGTGAAAGAAACAATAACAAGAAAAATGTCAAAACCCTTCTATGCCCCCTTGCATAAACATGTAAGCAGCTATGTTGCATTTAAAATAACTTCAACTCTCACATTATTCACGATTTATTTACGATAAAAAATAGATCGGTGGCAATCAAAATCATCACAGCAATGTTTCAATAAAGTCAGTATTCCATTATGTCTGAAACATAGCTAAATTTTTTTTGCCATTTCTTTGCTGCAACTATTGTTGCATACCACTTTATTTTTGTCAGAAACAAATGTTTTCCCTTAAAATCATATGTTTCCAGAGACCTGTCGTGAATGGGAGCTGATTTAAAAAAAAAAGTGTTGTTCTTCTCAGCTTTCATCGCTCATACACTCCCGGTGTAGACAGAGGCCTTGTCACTTGAAAAGTAATTAGACTCTGATTCGTGCACAGGTTGATTGCCATGTCGCCTAGTGTCACGTACGTGGGCTGCACTGGATGGCGAAGCAGAGAGCCCTGCACTTAGCGTTTTTGCTCGATTTTGACCGTGCATGTTATGGATCGACCCCGTGGGGTTGTGACTGGATTACACAAAAAATAATAATCAAATTCTGTCCCCAGTGCCCAAGTGGAATAAAAAATCTGCAAATATTAGACAGAGACAACACCAGCCTTTTTTTCTACTAGAATGAGTTGCAAATTAGCGGTGTGGAGGTTAGCTAGCTAATTGCTCCAAAGCTTTGCTGTAAATGGAGCAGTCGCTCTAATTTATCAGCAGCACTCTTTACCAGCACTCAACCAGCATTGTTATGGAGAGTCAAAAAGCCAAAAGATGAATGGACAATGGATGGATGGAAGAGAGGACAGATGGATGGATGGATGGATTAATGGACAATGGATGTATGAACAAATGGATTGATGAAAGAATGGACAGATGAATGATATTGCCAGCACCAATCTATCAGGTACATTGATCATGCATCATTGGCTGTGAAGTGCAGACTCTGGTTACCCACTCCTGGAAGTGTTGTGCAAAAGAAACCTAATAAGAAACTGTCAGCAGTGCACAGGTAAACAAATCAATGGCACCCAGCAGGGCTCCCAAGGTCAATACCCACACATAGAACACACACAAACATAACACACATACATAAACCAATGGTTAGGGTATTGTGTTAATGGTCAAAATGGTGGAAGCGTAATGATATTTTTAGAAATAAGGTAAATTTTTAAAGACAAATGATGAATTTGTGATTTTTTTTTCGGATAAAGCGGAAATGAGCTTTATTCGCAGGGTGGCAGGGTTTTCCCTTAGAGATAAGGTGAGGAGCTGTGTCACGTGGGAGGAGCTCGGAGTAGAGCCATTGCTCCTCTACATCGAAAGGAGTCAGTTTTGAGGTGGCTTGGGCATCTACATCGGGTGCCCTCTGGACGCCACCCACGGGAGGTGTTGGGATAATGTCCCACTGGGAGGAGACCCAGGGGAAGACCTAGGATACGCTGGAGCGACTATGTTACCGGGCTGGCCTGGGAACGCCTTGGGATCCCCCCAGATGAGCTGGAGGAAGTGTCTAGTGAGAGGGAAGTTTGGGTATCCCTCATCCAAATGTTGCCACCACGACCCGGTTCTGGATAAGTGGATGAAGATGGACGGATGGATTTTTTTTTTCTAAAAAGAAAGAACTACATGTTTATTTTCTCTCTTTTTTTGCAAAAAAAAACGAAATACGACCATTTACTATTACATCCAATGGATTTTATTGTCACTACACAACAACAAAAAATGCTTTACACGTATTGAACAGTTTTACATGGCAGAAAAATGTAGCTTATTTTCTCAGGTCTGTCTGCCTGTCTCTCCTGGGTTCATCACCTTCATCCTTCTCACCTGTGTCCTGTGACTCATGTTCATCAGTCTCACTGGTCTCAGCTGGAAAACTGGTTTGTGTCATTACATCTGTCCCTCTCTCTGTGTTTGTTGGGTCATTTTTGTTTTTTGTGTGCTGTCCCAAGTTCCTGAGATCCTGCTTATGGTCTGTTACACTTTAGTCTCTGTTCTGCTACTGCACATGACAACTGTGTTTGAGTGGACATGATAATCTGTTCTTAACAGAACATTACATTAGAACATAAAGATGGATAGAAAAAACAGAGGTCATCCAGTCAGCAGAATAAAAAACAACCAGTGTGGCTGCTGCACCCTCTACTGACATGAATCCAAGATACCTTCATCAAAAAGTTCAAGGCTGACAAGCAGTCAAATTAGGAACTGAGCGAACTGCAGTTCACTGCCAGAGACATGGCACATGTCCCGATGTGTCAGGTATATAGATATCCTTACCTAGGAGAGCAAGAAGTTCAGGAGAAGGCTTTTGTTTCTCCCTGCAGTTTCAGAAGCAAAACCACCAATAAAGATTGGTATTGTAAAGAGGCACTGAATAGGAGGAAAACCTGAGTTAGGACAGAGAACAAAGATATCAAACGTCCACACTCCGAGAAGATGTGGAAGACAGTCTCTGGCAGTCTGCAAAAAAGGCACTGGTTTACAACACTAAGTGAAAAAACGCTAGTCCCCTAGTCTCTTCCTCAGTGGAGGTTTGTAGATGGTGCTCCACTGGGGCCTCCGCCCACCAAGGTTGTTTGTCCACACACTCTCCGGTCTGTCACGCAGGTGCCTCTGATGTACAGCCTTAACATTACAAGTGTAAACTGCCTTTTTATCAGCATACTGTAGGTGTAGCACTGTCCAAGCTTGCAAGAGGGGGCTGTTGGGTTGAGCGGCAGAAGGAGGTCCCAGGTAAATGCGGCTGAATGGGTCAGAGGGGTTGGGCAAGCCCTCACCACTGTGGTGTCGAAAGAGGAGAAGCTTCTCACCCGTCGTCAACCTTCTCTTCCAGTGGTTCAGGGATTTCTGGGCCAATTGCACGGAGTGCATGCCAAGCGCTGAGCACAGGGACTTGCCATCTGCCAGTCGTGGTCCAGCTACATGAATCAGCTGACCCAAAGAAGTGATCTTGGATCTACAGTACTCAACAAAGCCATCAATCCAGGGGTGGCTCAACTCGTGCCAAATCACAGCAACAGCTATCTCAGGACATTTTACACACAGTTACATACAAATACAAAGAAACAATATAGAAAACAGACAATGAGGTCGAATAAATTAAGAGGTCCAATTATTAAGAAGGCAATTTTGAGTCCATGTGCTCCAGGTCTGGTCCAGAGAACTCTTGATTGTAGGTTGGTGATGAGGTGGCATCACAGCAGATGTCCAATCTGGCTCCACACATCAGGGGCTCCTTCAGCAGCCAGTGCAAGGAAACATTCTCCTCCTTCTTTGTGCATGTGAGAAGAGCCCAGGATTTCAGCAGTCCCCGGTAAAAAGGCGGTAGACCAGCAAGGCTGAGCTTGCTAACATTAGTCAAAAACAGAGTAGCATCCAAGCCTAGGTCATTGACACGACCGAGGATCCAATCGGCCATTTGTCTCCAAACTAAGTCTCTCGAGGCGCTAAGGCACCTCTGTACAAACTGGAATCAAACCCTGACCTCCCTTCCCCCTGGATAGAAGCAACACTGCCTGAGGCACCCAATGCAATCTGTTCCAGAAGAAATTAACAATCTTCACCTGGATCTGGCACAGGAGGTCCGGCGGGGGTTCTCACATCAGACTTGGCTCCCATAGTTCATGCCCAGACTACGAGGTAGGTGCATCCATGTCTGCGATGGTTTGGACTCGGAACCGAACCAGTGCACCCTGCATTTTGGCGTCGAGCAGGGTGGCCAAGGTGAGTCTTTTAGATGTGAGAAGGTCCACTGTGTCGCCCCCGACCCATGAACACTCGTGTTCCAGAGCTATGATGTCTGCTTCCAGACGTCTAATCGTTTTATTGGTGCAGAAAGTGACATTGCGAGTGTGCTGTTGACAGAAAAGCCTCATCTCAACTTTAGCTTGATCCCCCCAGGAAGGCAAATCGGCAAAGTCGCCCTTCCTCTGTCTGAAGGCACCCCAAAAAACACTAAGAATCTGTTTAAAGGTCTTGTCATTACACAAAGTAGAGTTGAAATGCCAGAAGGCACTACTCGAACAAAAACTTGCTAAAGTGACACTGCACATAACCAGAGAGTGGTCAGAAAAAGCTGTCGGTGAAATGGTACACCTCCCCACAGCACCAACCCTATGCCGAGAGACATAGATGCGGTCTAGCCTGGCTGAAGAGATTGCACCCTCAGATGAGTGAAAGAAGGTGTTCCGCCTCACCCCACCATGTATCTGCCTCCACACATCCACAAGGTCATGGGCCAAAAGTCGGGAAAGGCATATTTGGTTCACCGTGAGTACGGTCCAGAGTATCATTCTCTGTGCAGTTAAAGTCCTCACCCAAAAAAACATAGTCATCTCTGTCACAGTCAGCCAAATCCTCACCTACCGTCCTAAAAAAAAGTACCCTATCCTTGCCGCTGTTTGGAGCATACACGTTAACGTATACAATACTGTATCTGCCAAAAAAGGCCCTGACTAACAGACATCTCCCGTCTACGACATGTTTGACTTTTGGCTAAACCGGAGAAAAAACTGGAGAGAAGAGGAAACCCACCCCACCACTGAATGAGGTGTTATGACTAAGGATCACCTCGCCCCTCCATTTCCTCCCCCAATCCACTTCCATCGTAGGGTCACTATGAGTCTCTTGCAAGAAAAGGACATCAATGGGTCGCATAATGGCCATATCATACATAACTGCTCTCTTATGTGCTACTCTGGTGCCATTGATGTTTAGGCTTCCTATTTTGAAAACAGCCATGGTGAATATGTTCATGGTAGACGCACATTAACTGCGGAGGAGTAACCTTCTCGTCTTTTTGAGTAGTTTCTGCAGTCTGAAAAACTCCTGGTCAGTCAAAGTAGACTCTGCTCTATGTGTCATCCAATACTTAGCAGAGGTGCAAAACCCCTCAAGATCTGGGAAGTGAGTTACCCACCCCTGTCCTCCCCAAATGCAGTGGTAGCCACACCATGAGTGTCAGCATCAGCAACAGCCGCACTGCAGGCCCCACCCTCTCCCTCTAGAACACCGCTACCGGCAGCAGCGGGAACCCCACCCCCACCGCCCCTCGCCCACAGCTCCATCACCCTCTCTTTACCGGAGCAGACGCTGCAGCAAGTGCAGCAGCAGCACCAGACACAGCAACAGCAGCAGCCGGCACAGCAGCAGCAACGGTCGGCACAACAGCAGCAGCGGACAACGCAGAAGCAGGCAAGGCAGGCGCAACAGCAGGCACGGCCAGTGCAGCCGCAACGGCCGGCACAGATAGATAGATGACAGGTAGGTAGATAGTTAGAGTAGGTAGATATACAGACAGACAGGTAAGTAGACAGAAAGACAGGCAGGTAGTCAGATAGACAGAGGTGGTAGGTAATTAGACAGACTGGCAGATTTGAGTAGGTAAGTAGACAGACAGGCAGACAAACAGATATGTAGGTACAAAGACAGATGGACAAGTATACAGATAGACAGACAGGTGGTAGGTAGATACTGTAGTTAGATGGACAGACAAATGTGGGTAGGGAGACAGACGGAATGACAGGTAGGTAGACAGACATGTAGAACGTACATAGGCAGACAGACTGGTAGATGGGTAGGTACATAGACAGGCAGACAAGTATATGGATAGACAGACAGATGAAGTTAGGCAGACAGACATGTTGATAGGTACATGGACAGAGAGACAGACAGACAGGTAGGTAGATGGGTGGATACACAGACAAACAGATGACAGATTGTTTTGTTTTTTTAATGTTGTGTGAACTTATGGAGGAAATATGGTTCTGGGGTATAATTTGCAAAGAGAAGAATGAGAAGAAAAACTGCAAAAAAATTCAAAACATGTTTTATTAATACGCAGTAATTAGGGTGTGCTGTCCGTAGTAAGTATAGTTCAATAAACATCATATATAAGTATGTTTTTAAAGTCATTATATCTATTTATTACTATTATCATAATATAACCTGATTCAGATTATTTTAACCAAACTTGCATGATTTGAAAAGTCAATAATATAGAGTTTTGCAAGTGAAATAAAAAAGTAGAACTTTATCATATATATAGACCTATAATAGAGTGATTTACATTGAACTCTGAGGCCATTAGTAAAGCACTCAGTGTCGTATGCTCTAAGTGTTCGCTGCGGTACACTCTGTAATTACACCTGACTGATGACGACCGCATCAACACCGCACGGTTTTGACTGCTGCTTAAAAAAACTACGAGCTACAGCCTGTTGTTTCATCGGCGTCTATTTGTGTGTTTGTCTTAATAAGTAAGAGCTTAACGAAGCAGTTTGAAGTAGACCATAATATGTGGTGACTAAGTGTGTGCTGAGAGTTATCACCGGGCATTTGCATACCAGAAAGAGAGACAAGGTCAACCGCAGCAATTACTCTGTGGGAGGCGTGTTGGTCTTCAGTGGGTGATTTCATTTCTCATCATTAGCCACAGCAATTAAGCAGGAGAACAATGACACTATGATAGCATCAGCAGTCGCAGTGCCGCCCCGAGCTGTGCTCTGATATTCTTCAGCCCTCCCTGAAACGCCGCTTGGTAAAGGCGGCCCTGTCTTCAGGTTTTCAGCAATCCTTGATCTGAGCGTGTGTCACTGATTGTTAATGTAATTACTAAATTATACTAATGATTAGATTGAATGTTGTCACTTCTTCAGAAACAAACAAAAAGAGACATATGATTGTGCTGCAATAATGTCAGCTCAAGAGACTGATTTGTTTATCATGATGTTGATATGGACGGGGTTTTTAATCAATGAGCTCCTTGGTGTTGATTACTAATTATGTATTTTGTCATGGAAATCCGACACAAGACACAAATTAAGCAAATCTGTTCAATTCATGAAAATGTTTTTTTTTTTATTAATCCAATATATAACATCTATAATATTTTGCAATTTAATCAAAGTGATATTTTTTCTAATTTTCATTCCTTATTTTTTCGTTTTTTAAATGCTTACTTTTTAATTATTTAAACTTTCAAGTTTTTTGTTCTTTTTTTTTTGTTCTTTTTTTTTTTTTTACATTTTCAAAAGTATTTTCAGTTTCTTTTTCTCACTGGATATCTCCGTACTTAGCTTGCATCTTATTTTAAGAGCCATTTTCTATACATGATCCTTTTTGAAATCTATGACTTTTGTATATACAGTGGGGCCCCTAGATACAGGTTTTTTTGAGTTATGAGCAAGCAAATTTTGCATAATTTTTCCTATATAAGGAAATGTCTAGTTATGGGTACTTGCATCTTGTCCCCCACTTGGTTGTTTTACCAGTTTTTAATAATAGTAATGATAAACATTTTCCTAATTCTTATTATTTAATATTATCAACATAAGTGTTGCTATATGTATGTGTTTTGGGATGTCCGATATTAATGTTTGCCTATATCCGATTTGTCGATATTGTCAAGGCACTTAATTTTTCGATACCAAGAAAAACCAATAGCAATATACAGTATGCTGTATTTTACCCCCAACTGAGGTAACCATTTCAGGACCCTATGTGGGAATCCAGTAAATTAGGCAAAATTATCAGATTTTCATAATCAGATAAAAAAACGATATTGATCTTAACTATTTTACGTACCAAAAAAAAAATAACAGATATCTCTAGTTTAAATTCATATTTCATGAATAAAATACAATTGAGATATGAGTGTTTCAATTAAAGAGTGGTGCAGTGGAATGGATCAAACTCATATCTAGGGGCCTCAATATGTTTACTGGCCTGTCCCAGAAGGTTCTAGGTTACATGGCTAACCAGCCTCCAGTCAAGAAAGGCATGTTTAGAAATCTCTCTGCAGACCCCTGATGTGACCGGAAATTATGTTTGTACGTAAATCAAGACGTGACAGTTAATAAGAAAAATCCGAGAAGTGAGAGCTGCCCCCGGTGGACAACACTCACCTACCACACACAGTGTCCTGGAAAAAATGTAATCTATAATGAGAGAAGTCACTTAGTAAAAGCAGAACATGTTCTCCGGAGACCAAATATGGATTACAGTATTCACCACTGAGATTTCTTTAAGTGGATGGGGCAGTCGAGTGGTTCAAGAGTTCATCCTGTAACTGGGCATGACAGGAAGGTCATTGGTTCGATCTCCACAAATGTCGATACCTATCAAACACTAAGCTGTTGACTCATTTTTATGGAGTCACTTACTGCACGATGATCCGACCAAGAGCTTTACAGCTTATTTATATATATCAGGCGAAATGAATTTATTACGTGCAATTTGTTATTTAGCAGCACCGTGCTACAGAAGGTAAATGAGCATATCCAGTCCGTGAAACACTGTTCTTCTTTTTTTTTTTTTATTTTATTGAAGCTATTTTCAATGTGAAATGATATTAATAATTTTTTCCCATCATGAAAGAGAAAGTCCGTGAAAGAAATCATAAAGTAATAGTGTAAAGAGAAATTTTGTTATTAATGTTACTAATGTTAATTATCACACTAATGTTTTCTTCAAGCTTCCCTTATGGTATGTCTTGTCTTAAAACATCAATACCATTTGCAATTACAGTTACAGTCATGTGTTACTTGGTTAGAAAAAATATAACATATTACAATTTATTTATGCTGTATAATAATATGTTATTTGATTGTAACTTAAGAAGTTATTCATCTTAAGTGACGAGAGTCAAAATCAGGCCTGAGGGCCAAATGTGGTCCACAATATAATAATATTTGGCCCAAGAATTCTTATCCAACGTCTCTGTTAGTCATTGGTTGTTGTTGTTCACCTTTGATAAAAAAATAGATATACAAACATTATGTGAAAAAAAAATTATTGATGAAAAAACATATTTAATTTCACATGTTTTAATAATGCTAAGCTCTGGTTGCTACAAAGTCAGTGTCTATACAAAACGTTCCATATAAAAAATTGCATTTGTAGATTACATTACATCATCAGGAGAGAAAATTTACAACTCATTCATTAATCCATCCATTGCCAAGACCCAGGGGCTGCAGTCTCTCCGACTGCCACCCAAATCACACTGCACCATACTGTAGTATTAACCTTTCTGTGGATGGGGAATTCACTGGAAGTTATCTGGGTCAAGATGATAATGATCAGGGCACCACAGTGGCTCCCTGGCAGCTGGTGGATTAGAACCTGAAGCCTTCCTGACCCAAGTCTTCTTCCTCAAACACTACTCCACAACACTGTCCTAAAATGTGAGCTATTGGTGTAAATTTAAATAAATATTAAGTCTGGAAACGGAGTGAGGATAGGGGAGTTTCATTCATTTCATGTAATGCCAGCACAATCTAAGCAGGTGCGTGTCGGTTAAAAGAATTGTAAGATCAAATAGA
Organism: Paraplagusia blochii; assembly: GCA_016785265.1. NCBI lineage: Eukaryota > Metazoa > Chordata > Actinopteri > Pleuronectiformes > Cynoglossidae > Paraplagusia > Paraplagusia blochii. The sequence goes on along the minus strand of JAFBJS010057465.1, from coordinate 73,157 downwards.
TTCTCCGGTCTTGGAAAATGACAAAAGTAAAAAGAACCATTAATTCAAATAATACCCCAAGCTCTGTTCATACAGGACCCGTGCTTTTGTGTGGTTTTTCAAAAGAGAACTGCGTTTTGTCCTCTGGTGCAATTACACACCATTTTGATCTGAAAATGTTAGGTTATAAAGTGAAAAACTGGAAAAAGTAACATCCAACATTAGGAGCACAACCTTAGGAAGAATAGATTATAATCTCATCTATAGGTGTTTGGACTGGTAATCTCACATTTAAAGGGAATTTCGAGGAATTGCGGGGAAAAAATAAAAACACATGCCAAACAGACAAAGGCTGCTGTGAAAACGAACCTCCATTAGCCTCTTTTTAAATGACAGCGAAAGAACAGACAGAGGTGCCGGAGGTGAAAGACAGGTAATTGGCTCTCTTCCAAGCGGCAAACAGTCGGCATGATTGTGTAGCGTTCTGCCGCATCCTAGTGGGAGACATCCCTGTCAGCAGCCAGATGAGAGCAGCTTATTACACAGGGAGCAGTGGTGAGTGGCAGCTAACAAAGGTGGAGATTGTGGGGAATGATAATTATCTTTTAAAGCAGAGACGTTCACGACAAGTCTCTGGGTAAAAAAAAGGAGGGGAGAGATGCCTTGACAGTGTTGGATTTCCAAGTTCTGTCAGGGAGGGGGGAAACAAAGCACTTTTCTTTTTATGTCAATGAGAGAGTCTGGACTACAGGATGACACTAGAGAAAGTGCTTAGCTTTGAGATGTATCCTCATATATCCTGTCACATAAACTAACTATATAGGTGTCATATGCAGCGGATCAAACATATAGGAATGGGAATTTAAATTTCCAATCTTTCTCAGAATCCATATTTTAAAAGTAACAATCCTTTGCATCTAAAGTAAATAGACATTATTGGTAAATCATTGACCGTTAGTGAGGATATTTTACTGTTGGTGGAGTGATACCTAGACAATTTGTTATATACCTCAAAGAACAGTAATAGAACCAGTAAAGATTACTCCTTCAAAACATGATATGAAAAGAAAAAAAATATCTCAAGATGCATCTGACAGTGAAGATTCAGGCTTTGGGAAACATTAATTCATCCATTTATCTGTTGACGTGTCTCAAGAGCAGCAGTTTCTCCCACTGCCACCCAACTCACACTGCTCTATACTGTCTGTATACATGTGGGTGGTTAGCACACTGAAAGTTAAGTGGGCTTGGACAGTGCTATGTTCAGAGGACCTCAGTACTAACTTGGCAGCTTCAAAGCTGAACCTTCCAGACCCGAGTCTTCTTCACTAAAGACCAGGGTACCACTTTCACCTTGGGAAACAAGACACTAAAAAATAATCTTCTAGTTCTTTAACACCTGTTTTATTTGCATACCATCTTCAACTGTGAGAGTACTATTAAAACACTGAATGGGTCATTTACCTTTAAATAAGATTATCACAAAATCAGCTGAGAAAAATAACAGCATTTAAAAATTAAAACAGTTAGTAAACCCTAAAAGAGACTGACAGCCTCTTTGCTTAATTCTGTCCCCATGTTGTGACGTCTCATCTCATTGGACAAAATTATCACTCTCCCATCAAAGTAGTTGGCCCTAGGTCTCTCTTGTTGGTGTGAAACTCTAGGGATTCAATTCTTGGGCAAATCCAATCTTGTTTAGGGCCACTGGTCCCTTGCAGTGAGCTCACCACAACTGTAAGGTACAGTTTCCAGTGGTGGGACTTTACGTAACGCAACTACTTTTCACAGTAACTAATAACGTAACGCGTTAAATTTCTAAATCAGTAACGCCGTTATTGTTACTTTTGTGTGAAGGAAATCGTTACTAGTTACTATTTTGTGACCATCTGCACTGTTTCTCTCTGCCTGTGAGATTACCCTGAGACAATGGTATCTGCTGCCTATGATTGTGTGTGGTGACTCTTACAGTCATAGTGTGAAACTATGTCAAACTTGTGCACTATGTAAATATTATGTTGAAAAGGTGTGATGATTTGTTGACATAGGTTAAAGTATCATGCTAACCCAATCAGAAAGAGACCTTGGCAGGTCTTATTGCCGTGTAGGGAAATAAACAGTCCCACACGCACAGGTGACATGGTACAGCAGCACACCCCCACAGGCAAGACGACAGCAAGTGGCAAGTTGAGGTTACAATAAAAATGCCAATGTTTTGTGCTAATGCTAATGCTATTGTTTTGTTTCTATTGTACTGCAATGTACAGCGAACGTATAACGTATTTCCAGACTCTAATTAGACTCTAACCACACCTCCCCACACTTGGAAACATTAACCCTATAAGTGCTGTATAAAACCTTATAACCATTACAGTCCCACTAGATTTCATTATGATAGTTGCTACAGAGCACAACACTAAACTGTTGTGTGTTTTGAAAGTAAAGTAAAGTAAAGTAACTAGATACTTTAATAATTTAGCAACGTAACTACTGTTACCTTACTCTGAGCCACACTCGCTAACATGGGCATTACAGGCACTGCCCTCTCCTGGCTTGAGTCTTACCTCACTGGACGCTCCTTTAATGTGTCGTGGCAAGGTCGTCTGTCATCGACTCATATGCTCTCCACGGGGGTGCCCCAGGGTTCGGTGCTGGGTCCCCTTCTGTTTGCCATCTACACCACCTCATTGTCCCATGTCATCCGCTCCCATGGCTTCTCTTACCACTGCTATGCCGATGACACACAGCTATACCTGTCATTCCAGCCGGATGACACCACAGTCTCCGCACGCATCGCCGCCTGTCTCTCTGATCTGTCGACTTGGAAGAAAGACCACCATCTCCAGCTTAATTTGTCAAAAACCGAACTCCTGGTCATCCCTGCCCATGAGTCAATCTGCCACGATATCAACTTGAAAATCGGCACTGTCTCTGTTACCCCTAACCATGCCGCTAAAAACCTGGGCGTCGTACTAGATGATCGTCTTTCTTTCTCTGAATACATTGCCTCCGTAGCAAGGTCATGTCGCTATGCATTGTACAATATTAGAAAAATCAGACCGTACCTGACCCAATACGCCGCTCAGCTCCTGATACAGGCTACAGTCATCTCCCGCCTCGATTACTGCAACTCCCTCCTGGCTGGCCTACCCGCTTGTGCGATCAAACCATTGCAAATGGTTCAGAATGCTGCAGCACGATTGGTTTTCAATCAACCCAAAAGGACACATGTCACCCCACTCTTTAACGACCTGCACTGGCTGCCTGTAGCTGCCAGAGTCAAACACAAGGCTCTGATGCTAGCCTACAAAACCATCTCAGGATCTGCCCCTGCCTACCTCAGCGTCTTACTAAAGGCTCACGTCCCGACCAGGGCGTTACGCTCTGCTCATACAAACCGTCTTGTGTCTTGTTGTACCCCCGCCTCTCGCAAAGCGAGGTCACTCTAAACTCTTCTCTGTGGCTGTCCCCAAATGGTGGAACGACCTACCAACCGCTACAAGAACAGCAACATTCCTTTCTACCTTTAAAAAACTTGTAAAAACCCTTCTCTTCCGAGACTGCTTCACTGCTTAACAATACTAACAAAACTTAAAAATGTTCTCTGTGCTCATTTACGCCTTTGTCAGCTTATGTCCTCCTCTGTAAGTCGCTTTGGATAAAAGCGTCTGCTAAATGCAATGTAATGTAATGTAATGTAATACCTTACGTGACTGTTGAATTCTGGTGGAAACCTGTAGCTGTATTCATCATTTTGTCACTGTAATTCATCACTGTAACTCATCTGTTACTGTTATTCATTTTCATTGTCGTCACTGCATTACTTCTCCACTTCTCCTCTTCTCTCTCCTCTTATTTCTCTCTCATCTTCTCTCTCTCCTCTTCTCTCTTTCTTCTCCCTCTCACCTCGATCCGGTATCCGAGTATCTCATTTCGATCATCATATGTCTAACATGTGTTGCAATGACAATAAAGCTCCTTGAACTAGTTACTTTTTCAGAGCAGTAACTAGAAAAGTAACAAGTTAGTTTTTTTAAAGTAACTTGCCCAACACTGTGCGTTTCTCACCTGTACTTATTAGTGACTTATCCAACTGATTAGCTTCAAAGTGTTCTTAAATTTTTCTCTCTTTCTGTCGCCTTCTATTTTGAAGTATGATCAATCAAACCATCAGCATCTCAGGGAGTGAAAGCAGAGACCGTGCTTCTGTTGCCGCAGCTGCTGAGTTTTTTCCACTCTTCTGCCAACTGTCAGGATGCCTGTCTAGCAATCAAAGCCGGACAAGCGGTTTATGCTCACTATTTGAACTGTCAGCACTGCTGAATGACTGGCTTTAATCACTTTGAATATCATTTCACACACTGGATTTCACTCCGCTGCAGCGCAACAGAGAAGATAAGTGCAAGGAGCATCTCCAGATGAGGAAAAGTCAGGGAGCCCCATGGAGGAAGGAATTGTGACTTTTCATGAAAGAAGCCTTGGGAGGATTTGGAAGTAAAGCGGCTGAGCGAGGAGGAGAAGATAAAAGAATCCAAATTGATTACCATGAAATTGCTTTGAGTTTGACTGCGCCCATCAACACAGCTGAGAGCCTCTTTTCGTTTGATTCATGATTTGCTCTTTGCATGCATACTGCATTCCCCGAGCCATGATTTTGACATGACCAAGTCGTCCCCGGTGAATGAACTGATCAAAGACGCAATTGCTTGTCTGAGATTTCAATGTCAAATCCATTTACTCCAGAGCTTTGTCTAACATTTCCAGCTGTCCACCGCACAACATGAGCCGCGTGTTAGCTGCTGATGAACAATCGTTGTGAATGCCCATATTTATGCCTGGGAGTCATATTGTATATATTTTGTATCCATACACACACACACACACATCTGTTTTGAGCAGAGATGGTGCAATTGTGTGAATTAGATAAAAGTCATGTAAAAGTCATGCATAAGAGCTCAAATGCAAAAAAATAAATTACACACCACGTATTAAGAGAATGCAGACATTCCAGGTGAAAAGGCAGAGGTAAATTGACAATATGTATTCTTCTCCTTATTTCTGTCCCTTTTACAGGGGTTTCCACAGCAACTCAATATTTTCCTTTTTTGTCTTCGACCAACAGTAGTCGAATTTCCAACAGCACCCTGTAGGTTAACAGCACTGTTGGCGGATGTTGTTAACCCAGGCCCCGACCGGTCCAGTATGGAAATCATTTTGTTGTCTGGCATCATTGATTTGGCCAAAGTTTTACGCCGCATGCCCTTCCTGACACAACCCTCACCATTTATCCAGGCTTGGGATCGGCACTAAAAAAGCATTGACTTCTGCTCCATATTGGCTGGTATGATAATATGAATTGATATGACTTGGAAAACTGAGGTGGGCCTGTCTTACACCATACATACCTAAAATGAAAATCCCTTATCCTTAGACCAGGCATGGGAAAACTCATGCCGGATGTGGCCTGTTCACTCCAATGCCTGTGTTTCCCAATAGATTGTAAATTTAGCATTTTAGGCTATAGACCTTTCTTTCATGCAAAGATGTAGCAGTAGAGTGTTTTTTCCTTTTATAATTAATTAAGCAGGCCTGATTAAAATGTCAAGCGGGCCATGTCTGGACCCCAGCCCATAGTTTGCCCAGGCCTGTTTTAGACCATACAGCCTACAATGAAAAACTCTAGGTCAGGCATGCGCAAACTAAGGCCTGGGGACCGTATGTGGCCGTATGTGGGAAGCTATTAAAGCTATTCGAAAATTTTGCATTTAAGGCTTTATTTATGAGTTTTCCTTTTTATTTATCTTAGTTAAGAAAAACACTCCATGTTTTTGCTCTTGACTCAGCATCTTTGTCCAATTTTACAACGAATTGTGGCTCGAGAGTCAAAATGCTTGCCCATGTCCAAGTTTGAACATGGGACCAAACTTGTTTTGGTTCAGGATCCCCAAACTACATTATATTATATATTTATTTTTTATGTATATATTATATCCTGTTTGTTTTCAGGCAAAGAAGTAGATTTTTATTGACCTACTATTAATATTTAATGAAATATCATTTTATCATTTTTTTTATTTATTAAATTATCCATTGGACCAGATTAAATCATCTTGCAGAACGGTTTTGGCCTGCTACCTATATGTTTGATAACCCTACTTCAGCCACAATACGTCCTGTGTGAAGTTTGATGCTGAAATGTGTATAAACATACATAAATGTGTCCTTATACTCTAGGCTTATGAACAATGTTTTTTACATTAATTTGATGTAAATTGTATCTAATTTGATTACAAATCTTTAATAAATTTGAAATAAAATGCTATCATTTTAGTTAAGCCATAAAACAACGTCTGAGTGACACTTAACTGTTAGATTACGCCTCGATTCTTCCTGTCACAAACCCGAGCTCACAATATCTATTACCCTTGCCCTCTTCAACCTTTGAGGGACGATGACCCATGTTTCTCTGTGAAAGGACATGGCTCCAGCATCAGGCGGTGCATCCCTCTCTGTCTCTGCAAGGCCTGCTGGGACCTCTTAGGTGACAGCGTCACTCGAGCTCAGGTCGAGGGCTTCCTCCACCCGGCTGCTTGGCTGCCTGCCTGCCCCTCTTCCACCAAATTCAATGGACATTGATCCCTCCAGCAGCGACACCGTGTCCTAGGGAGGGGTAAGCGGATATACTTTGTTGCCTCCAACAATCATTTTGCCCCTGTAGGGACAGGTCGTGGTAAATTAATAGTGTGCTTGCAGGGACTAGATACTGTTAATGTATTTGCTATTGATGGAGTGAAATAACATAAGTAGTTTTTTGCTTTACTTAACACAGAGGACGAATGGCCTTAGACAGCAGAGGATTAAACGGGCATCAGGATCTGCTGCCGCTTCAGTGCAGGGCTTCACAGAACGTGTTCTTTATCTCAGGAGGAGAACATTTACGTATCGGTAGTACTTTTCCTTTGTTTGTCGTCATAAATCAAAAATCGAGTGACTAGAACAGGGCAGTTTAAGAGGGTTGTGGTGGATTTTGAAGTGGTAAAACAATTTTCCATGTGTATCAATAAAGTTTAAGTCTAAGTCCAAGTAAAAGGCCAGGGGAACCTTTATCAGCGATGAAGACCGATAGAGTTTAGTGCAGTGATTCTTGACTTGTGGTTCATAGACCCTTTGTTGGGGCTATCAAAAAATCTTTAAGAGTGCTGTTGTTGAATGTTGCATTAATTAAATGAATGAACAGCTGATATAATTCTTGGGTCCCTGCTTGTCATTAAGGGTAATGGTAGTTCCTGAGGCCAGATCAGTTGAGTACCACTGATTTGCATAAAATACACAATGCCTCTCTTTTACCAAAAAAGCTGGAATGACTTTAGGAATTACATTACAATGATATTGGGATTGGATTGCTGAAAATAAATAAATATTGTCGACATATAATAAGTTATATGTCGACAAAAGTTAAGATAATCGGACATCCATACAAATCAATTACAGTGGATGTAAAAAGTCTACACACCCTTGTTCACAGCCAGGTTTTTGTGATGTAAAAAAGATACACATGACTAAATCCTTGTATAACATTTTCCACTTTTGATGTGACCCATAACATGTAATAGGCAACTGAAACACAAACTGAAATCTTCACAAGGAAAACATTGAAAACAAAACCTAAAATAACCTTGTTGCATAAGCATGCACACCCTTAAACTAATATGTTGTTGCAGCCATTTTGGCTTTAATTAGTCTTTTCTGGGAAGCGTCTATGAGTCTGGCACATCTTGATGTTGCAATATTTGTCCATTTGTCTTTGCGAAATTGGTCCAAATCTGACGGATTGTGAGGGCATCTCCTAAGCACAGCTTAATCTTATTCCGGTGAAGCCATTCTTTAGTTGATTTTGCTGTGTATTTTGGACCATTGTCAAGTTGAAAGATAAACTTCCTCTTCATCTTCAGTTTTTCTGACAGAAGTCAAAGGTTTTTGTGCCAACACTGACCGGTATTTTGAGCTGTTCATAGTTCCCTCCAGAAGAAAAACAGCCCCAAAGCTTCACTGTAGGTATTTTTCTAAATGCATCTGGGAGATTTCAAATGTCTTTTTGCATAATGTAGCCTGGCCTCAATGTTTTCTTTGAGAGAAATGTCTTCCATCTTGCCACCCTTCCTCAAAGCCCAGATATATGAAGGAGACAGAAGATTGTTGTCACATGTACAACACAGCCAGTTGTGAGATATGCCTTTTACTCCATTATTTATGTCGACCTCTTGGTTGCCCCCTTGACCAGTTTTCTCCTTGTTTTTTAATCAACTTTGCATGACCATCGAGTTCTTGTGTCGCTATTGTGCCATTTTTTCTCCACTTTATGATGATTGTCTTTACTTTGTTCCATGGTTGATTTAACTTTTTCAAAAATGTTTTGTACCCTTCTCCTTCAAATTCAGTAACGATTCATGTAAAATATCAAACGATCAATGCAGTTTGTTCGATTCAGTTCGATTCAATGATGATTTGCAGCGCAACTTTGATCTACACTATACAACTGCCAGTCTTTTTTAGTTTCAGTTAAGTTTATTTAAAAGAGGGAAAAGGCAATTTCATAAACATATGATTACACATGGTTAAATAAGAAGGAATTAACCAAAGGCTAGTTTTCATCTTTAGTCCCCCAGCCATAATGTTAAAAGGCAAGGAGCACACATATACTATAGAAAATACATATGCATACACTTTTTATGCAATACATTTTTTTTTTCTTTTTTTGCAAGATGTAACTTCATTTTTTCACACAATTTGTCAATATGGCCTTTAAAGAAATGCTGTGAATCTAATATAAACCCATGATATTTATACTGATTGACAATTTGTATTTTATCTCCATTAACAAGTATATCAGGACCAGGTGAAAGTCTACTTATTTTAGTTAAATACATGCCAACAGTTTTAGAAAGGGTTAGCTGTAGACAGCACTCCTGTAACCAGATTGTCACACAAGACATTGTTTTGTAGTATACCAAGCTTTGAACTTTGCCGAATTATTGCCGAACTGTGGTTGGAAAAACCTTTGTATTTTCATTTTATTCTGTCCGCTCCTCTGACTACTGGTGGTTCCTGCCGTGCCAGCGTCACCGTCATCGTCACCCAGTCGTCAGTCCCACTCTGCAGTCTCTCCGGGTGACTGCTAAGGTTTGTTGGACCTCCGGTGTATTCGATTGTGGCTCTACAGAGCTACAATCTTTCCATCCTTCTTGAAAAAAGCAGATGTCCAAACCTGATTTTAAATGAGAAACGCTATAAGTTAAGTTCTGCCATGTTTCTCAGAACCGAGAAATACTCACTACCTAAACTCCAATCAAACAAGCCCACGTCACAGTTAACTCACACCAAGTGACACAACACTCTTGTGGGAGGAAGCAGCCAATATCGTGGCTATGTCTAAAGGTCTATTTGTGGGCGAAGCTCTGGAGCAGGAAACCGATCCATGGACAAAAATCTGAACCATAAAATTGTTTACTGCATTTTAACCGATCTAAGCTTTTTGGACCGATACACTTTGTGTAAGTCACAGATCGATAACCGATCCCAAACAATTCATCTTCACACCCCAACTATTACATGTTACGAGTCAAATTAACAGTGGAGAAATTCATTAAATCATTTTTGTGTGTGTCTTGTTTTTACATCACAAAAAGCTGACTTTGCACAAGACGTTTCATTAACACTGTATTGGACCAGGTAACAAATGTCTTTCATTATAAAAAAAAGGTTATTTTGTAAATCAAAGTTTTCTATTGAAATTGAAGTTCTTGAATTGAATTCTGAAATTCTAATACTAGATAATACAGCTGCACGTGTTTACAGGCATTCTGCTCCACAGCACGGTTAGATATTATTTATTTTTCAAAGAAAACATGCCCCACAGAGCCTTACATGTTTAGGAAATCTGACAGGAGTCATGTGACAACACAGCTCCTTAGCAGGACTTTCTCTCTCCCTCTCTCTGCCTCGCTCTCTCTTATGAATCTGTTCACATCTTGCAAAAAGCTGTACAAGGAGAGAATGTTCCACTACAGTGCACAGAGAAAATCAGTCTGTCTCATAATAGCTCTGGGCAATTTCAGACCACACAGAATGACAAGGGAATCAATTTCCCTGGTTAGGTTATAGATGGAATTTCTTCAGCCCAGCTTATCATGAGAAATAACCGAGATATGTTGTATCAATTATTAAGAAATCTTCTGCTGCGTTGAATACTGAAGGCTACAGCAGTTCCGCGGAACCCTAATGAATATCATTATGGCTTTGTATTCAGAAGGAAGTTCGAGAATATACATTTGTGGAGAGCCGTCTTTAGCTTTTCACATAAAAAAATTATCAGAGCGCCATGAACCTAATGTAGTGACAGTTATGTATGTGGTAAGGTTTGTTTAAAGTTAACTTTTTTGTTGAAGTTGATGAAGGAAACACAAGGACGGAACGACACTGACCTCGCGTGGACAATATTGGTTATAGCGTTTAAGCATGACTATTTTCACCGTCATAGTTTCGATGTGTACTTAACTTTATTCTTCTTTCAGCCTGTCCCTTTTCCAGATGTTTTCACTGCATAAAAACGTTTTCCGTCTCCCCCTGCTCTTTCCATCTTCTACTGTGAATCCAAATACCTCCATGTACACTGCATCCATCCATCTCTTTCGCTTTCATTTGTGTCTTCAACCTGGTAGCTCCATCTCTAGGATCATTCTTCTACCAATTTAACCACTGTCCCTCCTCTGAATGTTTCCAAAATACCTCAATCTTGCTTCTCTATTTTTCCAATCTCAACAATTTTAACTCTTCCACCTCCAGCTCTGCCTTCTGTCTTCTGCCTATTCCTAGTGTCTCTAATCCATCCATCATAGCTGGTCTCACAGCCACCTTGTAAACATTCCCCTTCACCTTAGCGGACGCTTTCTATCACAAATCACTCCTGACATTTTTTTCCAGCTGTTCCATGCTGCCTGTACTCTATTCTTTATCTCTCTTCCACTGTCTGACCTCTGTTCTGTTCTGGATAGTTGATCCTCAGTGCATAAACTCCTGTCTCTTCACCACCTCTGCTCCTTGCAATTTCACTATCAGCATTGCCTTCATTCCTCCTTCTTCTAAAGTCCCAACCTCCACCTCTCTAGGTTCTCTAGTAGCTGCTGCCTATTCTCACTACAGATAACGCTGTTTTCTTTAAACATCATCGTCCATGGAGACTCCTGTCTGACCTAATCTGTCAGTCTGTCCACCACCAAAGCAAACAAGAAAGGAGCTCAGGGCCAATCCTTGATGCAGTTCCACCCTCACCCTACACCCAAGTCTTCTTCACTCTCAACAGCACAACTCATCACTATTGCACTGTTCTCATTCATCTCCTGCACCATTCTAACATACCTCTCTGCCACTCCTGACTTCTTCTACCCCCCACCCACAAACTGCTGCCTTGTTTACTTTGGTGATGGGCTAAAAGCAGAGGTCACATTTTAATATGTTCAGTGGTGTGGATCACAATGACAAGTAGATGTCTTTCTTCCTCCTCCTTTCCTTCTGACCTTCACTGTACTTACTATTTCTCTCCTATCATCATCCTCAAGGAAAACGTTTCATGTGTGGTAACATAATCATAATAATAATAATATATTTTATTTAAAGGCGCCTTTCTAGACGCTCAAGGTCGCACTAGGCATACCTAGAACCATACTATTGTTGTCAACACACATTTAATACATTTCAATGCATATATGTATATATGGGGCATTTGGTGGCCTAATGCTTAAGGAAGCAGGACCTCCGCAAGGCCCCCGGTTCGCATCCCCCTACCGCCAAGTTACCACTGAGGTCCACTGAGCATGGCACCGTCCCCACTCACAGCTCCCTGGGCGCTCAAAGCTGCCCACTGTTCACTTTGGTGATGGGTTAAAGACAGAGGTCGCATTTCGTTGTGTGCAGTGGTGTGAATCACAATGTCACAATGACAAGTCGTTTTCTATACTGTATATATATGTGTATATATATATATATATATATATATATATTAAAATAAATACATTATTAAATAAATAAATGAATGCATATATATATATATATTAAAATAAATACATTATTAAATAAATAATTGAATGCATATATATATATATATATATATATGCATTCATTTATTTATTTAATAAAGTATTCATTTTAATTGTTGTAGCAGTTTATTTCGTGTCGGAAGCTCCTCAAGGGCAAAAGTTTACGGCTAAATGTAGAAAATGTAAATGCAATTATTGCCCTGTGTGTCCAGAGACTCCATAGTAGGCGGAGCTGGGTTGCTATGACAGTGACGTCAATGTTGGTGTCGAGTAACCAAAGGTCAAAATAAAGACAAGTGAATGAAAACGGAAGGAAACTTAGCGGGGCTGTTCAGAACCGAGTGAAAAGACGAACAAATCCGACCAAACTTTGCACTGCACGAGCTGCGGACCTCAGGCCGTGCGAGAATCGGCGTTTGAGAGTGCGGTAAGTGAACGTCTCACAGCAGAAGGTGAGGGTCACAGTGAAGCTAACAGCGGCTAACTGTAGCTCAGAGCTAACAGTGGCTAGGAGCCTGTAGTGCTAACACAGTTAGTTTATAATATTATCAAAACACGACAAGGAAAAGTTACTCCTGCTGTTTCGTGCGGTTATTTAGAGCGTATATCAGGCATCCCCGGTTACATTTCTCCATGTTAGTGAGCTTTCTTGGCCACTGTTGCTGTTGTGTCAGGACAAGACATTGTAGCTGGCCTTGTTGCAAAGTAACAGTGTTTTTAAAAAGATTTCCCTCACATGTCTGCACCGTTATTTTACATGACGCTACGCTTCGCCCAAAATGCGTGCACGTCACCGCAGCGTGATAGCCGTGTGCACTTTTAAACTTATTGTTTGACTTGACTTGACGTGACACATCAAGGTTAATGTTTGCAAAGCCAGGCGAGATCAAGGTCTGGGTGCAGGAAAAGTTGGTTAACCTGACTTGTAATCCCCCAAGAACACATGGCAGTCGCTGCAATGTGAATAATCAGACATAAGAGAAAGACTCAGCTTACAGTTAATCACCTTGGTGTTGTTACTGCCTCCACATCAGTACGCTAAGCCACTTATTCCAGTTTCTCTCAGCGTCATCTCACTGACTTATCCCACAAGGGCAACAGTGAGTGAGTGCGTGTCTTTTAATTCTTCTTCTTCCATCAGCAATGGACATCCGTCTTGCAAATATATGTCCTGTTTGAACCATGTTCGCCACATAAGTCACTGTTAAATGCAATTTTCCCCAGGTGCTGATAAGGTTGGTCCCAAGGTTGAAAAAGACTACAGAGAATACTCGAAGTATGGATTTACTGAAGTCATCTTCAGCTTAACCATGTCAACTGTATGTGATTGTGTTTGCATCTTTGTCACCTGCCACTATTAAGATGACACCTGCAGGTAAATGCCCTCATCTTGACTCTTCAATAAAGTACATCTCATCTTTGCAAATGTCAGGTTTTCGGCCTCTTTATTACTCTTTTTTTTCCCTCAACTTGTGGCCCCTCATGTAGTTTGAGGTTGTAAACATCCCCGACTGGAAGCTGTCTATATGCAGGGCTTTCAGTCTGATGTTTGCTGCTTCCGACTGACCTCCAGCTGCACTCCATGAGACAAATGTTGCTTTTTTTTTTTCTTTCTTGGATCTGCTCGTATTGATATCCATGACACCCTATCTTCATCCCCTGTATGCTTGGTAACAGACTCAGTTGGTGTAAACATCCTACACTCAGCTGTAGTGAACTGCAGCAGAGGCTGAGAGAAGGTTGTTTACGTGAACTGGCTGGAAGACACACGTTTGTGGTGTTTTTAGCAAAACAATTAGGACAAAGTGGTTATTTTGAAAATTAGTCTGTTAAATGTTTAGCGTATATATATTTTTACTGAAATTTAAAAATGGCTGCAACATTGTTACCCAAAGACTGAGTCGCAACCTTCAGGTGGTTCGCAAGAGATTATTTTTGTGTTGTCTTGCATCATGTTCCCTAGGAGTTCACAGTTTTTGCTGGTTCAATTGGTCTTAGGCATTTTAAGTTATACTCAATGTTTAGATGTCACCAATGGGTCGGCAGTGGTCAATAATTTACAAATAATGTCCATTGACTATAGTTGCAAAGGTTTGTGCCTTAAAAAAATGATCCCTGGCAAAAAAGAGTGATGTATTTGATTTCAGAAAATCATTGGTATTTTTTTTTTACCTTAATTTCTATGTTTCATATGCATGGAAACTGAGTGTATAACATTGTTTTGATTTGTTGCTTTTGTTCTAGTTTTTTTTTCCATCCCAAGGTACTTGCAGCTTCTACACTGACCTCCGAAGGCCCTTCTATAAATAGTCGACATGATGTAGAGCCTAATGAGCAGTCAAATTTCCACAGTCACCCATTCATTAGCAGTCATAGCCACATGTGTAAGAAGACCTTTTTTTCCACCACAAGTAAATCCTACCCCAGTTATCACTCATCTGTAAAATGATTGTGATAAAACTTGTGTGCTACATATCTAGGCTATGTGTAATTTTATTTAATTAAACACATTTTAGTGCATTTGTCAGACGACTGCAATATTGTTTGTTACTTTGAAATGACTAAAATGGCAATAAAAAGTCAATCTCTTGTTTATTCCTTGTTTTGTTTTATTACAAAGATTTTATATTTAAAAATAATAGCTACATTTGAGGTTAATGATGTACTGTACAACTAGTTAATGGGAAAGAGATGCTCTTAAAAACTCTTTTAACCAACATAAACAGTTGCTCGGTCAGTACCACATACCCCCACAAGATGTCAGGCATGTCTCCTTGATTAAAGTATTAGTAATAGACCTGGCATTTTACTACTATTGCCCCAACAATAATGCTAATAATAAGCAATAGATTGTTATATACTTTTATTAGAAGAAAATAAGAGTACGACCCAGTAAAGTTATCTGGTTGAGTCACTCGGTATTGGAATTGTACTGTGCATTTGACAGTACAATACTGTTGTTACTGTGCATTTGACAATTATTCAGCTGTTTGTCTTTCATTTATTGATATTTATAGGTTAATATCCATATACATATTTTAGTCTATTACATGGCATTTGGATAAAAAACATGTATGAATTACCATTTTTAACATAATCTACAATACGATATGTTACATATTGCTTGGTTCTAAACTATACCTATCATTTATATGTTTCTAAAAGTTGACTTATACGCACTTTATTGGAAAATCCTCATAGATAAACCTGTTTAAAATAAAAGCCTATGAGTATTTAGCAATGTTTTCGAGAGTCTTTCAACTACAACTTTTCTGTCGCCCTTTCTATCTCCTTACTGCATCTGAATATACTTATAACAAAACTCTGTCGCTAGATGGCAGCTTTACACATTGCGTTATACTGTGCCTCCTTAAATGTACTTCATTATTAGGTATGGAAAAATACATAACGCTTTTCAGTAAAAGTGTAGTTTCAGTTCCATCTGTTAACGCCGTCAGAGTGTGTGAGTCTGTGTTTTTCCCGGGCAATTATTTATCGCGTCACAAAATGTAGGCCACCATTTAATCACCCCATTTAGATTTAAAGAGCTGCAGCTGAAGGTAATGTTTTTAACACGATGAAAGTCATAAAAATTAATGTCAATTGTCTCATAAAGAAGGGAAATAAACGTCTGGGGGGACTGTTGTGTTTTTTTT
>JAFBJS010057465.1:4168-57203 GCA_016785265.1 Paraplagusia blochii | reverse complement strand
ACTGTTGTGTTTTTTTTGTAGACTTTTGAAGATGTTTACCACCTGTGGCGACTGCGCCAGGAGCCCACTTCCGGTTTAACAACCACGTTTAGTTGGAGTGTAGATGTGATATTCAGGGATACCCCTGACTTCCCTCTCCCCAGACACTTCCTCCAGCTTGTCTGGGAAGATCCCGAGGCGTTCCCAGACGGGCAACATAGTCACTCCAGCATGTCCTAGGTCTTCTTGGTCTCCTCCCAGTGGGACATGACCCAATCACATCCCGTGGAAGGCGTCTAGTGGGCATCCGATGTAAATGGCCAAGCCAATTCAACTGACTCCTCTCGTTGTGGAGGAGCAATGGCTCTACTCCTCCCAGGTGACAGAGCTCGTCACCATATCTTCAAGAAGCGCCCTGCCACTCCTTTTGGCTTAGCTCTTTCTTTACCACAATGAACCGCATGACTCCAAGATTCTTAAACTCCTCCACTTGAGGCAGAATCTCGCCCCCTGACCTGGAGGATAATAACCCACTTTTTTCCGGTCTCATCGGCCAAAAGTTGTGAAACGTGAAAAGTCAGTGAAAGTCCTAAATAACAACATGAAATTATCAGTTGTGTTTTTCCAAATGGATACCAAATGATGGTCCCTCTTCTCTCCATTCCCATCTGTGCTTTGATTTGTTTTATTTAAGCAGAAAACAAAACCAAACAGATCGAACAAATCCTTCTAATCCTCGCTACGGTATCGCTGGTAAACACTTCTTCCTAATCTTCCTCCCTGGCATTGAGGGCATGTTGCATTTCCATCAATGGGAATCACTTGAACTGCAGCCATCCATGACTACAGTAAGTGTGACCCTTTTAGCCCAGAGATGCCGTTGTTCCTTTCAAACTTCCTTCTCTCTCTTCCTATTCTGAACTTTGTTTTGTCTGTTATAAAATAAATGTCATTTTTTTTCCCAGTCAAAAAATAAATCCCATGCTTCTGTAGCTAGGATATTGCTTTTTAAAAGAGAGTACTCCTACTCCTCTGTCTGTGGATGGATAATTTACAAAGCATAGTTTGTTTTAAGGAAGTAGTAATTATTAATCTGCTTATTGCGGTAAAAAAAAAAACCCAAAAAAAACATGCCATTGGTAGTAATAAATTTGCCATACAATTCTTCATGTTCTCGCTCGTCTTACTGTGCTGCTCCTGATTCCCTCTCTCTCAAACTTTATTCCATACCACAGCACAGGTGCAAGTTCCTTTCGGCTCATTACTATTGACATTGACTTATCTGCATCGTTTAAGCTCAAATTGACTTGCTGAGTATGATTTAACTTTCAAGTAGATACGCTGAAATTCCTGTCAAAATGCAGTGGAAGAGATCCGAAAATACTTGTAAGTGTATCCATTCATGCCCTAATTCTGACAATAGAGTACATTTCTTTTCAGCCTTTGGCTGTGTTTGCTAATTATACACAGGTGCGGCTAGTGTATTAGAATATATAATTTCACGTTTCTTTTATTTTTACATTACATTAAACATTATTTCTTTGTTGCCGGTACCAATTCACCGCAGTCTACAGCCGGCAGGTTAACCCGTCAGGTTAAATTATACCCATATATTTAATCCAAACATACTCATCCAGCTTTAACCTTTTATCTGTCAATATTTTCTATGAATACGCAGTGAGAGTCGTTCTATAACCATGTGCTGACATACGTTGGTTTTTCCCACCACACATCTGCTGCACACAAACTGTTATGCATTGGGTTTGTTTGGCAGGCACGAAGCTGTAAAAACGCCTCAATGCATGTAAAAATGCGTGTGAAAACCTATAAACCATTGTTTTTATCTAAAGCTGTAAAATCTTACATCGATACATCAACTAAGGCTGACATAGATTTCTGTTGCAGAAACTATTTTCTCTTTTTGAATTTCCCACACCTTAACCTACGTCTGAACACAGAATCGACCTGTGAGGAAAAAAAAAACATCAAACTTTGCCGCATCTCCAATGCGACCTTGGAGTTGAATAGAAACTTATAAATACATGCTGGAAGTAAAGACCAACTTTACAGTAAGAACAGACGCTAAACACCAACAGTTTGAGGTGCTATGGAAACCCCATATTGAGCTGCAGAAGAAATATTTTATTCCTACATTATTCAAAAAAGTCACGACAGTGTTAACTGTATGTAATTTAACGCAGAAACCAATGTGGATGAATGTTTGCGTTTATTTATAAGCTGCGGTAGTTGGTTGGTGTTATATAACTATTTTATCTCATGTATAGTATAGCATGATATACAATTGTGACAATTTACATATATACCGCTTTTTTCCGCACTATAAGGCGCACCTAAAAACTTTGAATTTTCTCTAAAGCTGACACTGCGCCTTAAAATCCGATGCGCCTTATGTCTGGACCAATACTGAGCTGCAACAGGTCTCACAACTACAAGATGCAGCAGCCGACTCCATTTTCTCCTGTAGATATATAGCGCACGGTGCATGCTGGGATATGTGACTGTGGTACGCGTGCATTATCATCCACCAATGTACTTTCAGAATAAATGCACGAGCGCGGACCCACAAACGTATTGTAATGGTTATAAGGTTTTATACAGCAGTTAAAGGGTTAACGTTTCCAAGTGTGGGGAGGCGTGGTTAGAGCTGTGTGGTTAGAGCATGAGAGTGAGGAGCGAAGCTGCAGGGAGCGGTGCCGCAATTAGAGTCTGGAAATAAGTTATAAGTTCGCTGTAATCGTGAATAAAGTTCTTCAGAGCACGGACGCGTCTGACTGGTCTGTCACCAGGACATAACAGTATTATTAAAGAAATCACAAATGTGCTTTCAGAATAAATGCACCAGTATGGAGCCAGAATAGTCTCAAATTAGCCGCCGACTTGAACGAGACGCAGCCGGGCATATTTGGAAGCCGTATTCGCCCAACTGTTCAATTCGAACACTGAAAAAGCAGAATTCAAGCGATTCGTGGATAAGTAATGAACTGATTAGAGAGCTTTACGTGTTTCTTTTATGCGTTTACAGCTCAACAAGGTGGTTCATATTGTGAATATGGACATTGACATTTAAACATTGTTGAGTTATTGTTATATTGTTATTACGTTACACTATTTAGAGAGTTACTATACTGTCATTGCACTAACGTTTAATTTACCGTAATGTATCAGACTGTTTCTTTTACGTGTTTACTGAATCGAGTAAACGTTCCCCTCCACTACTAGTCTGACTGTGTTGTTGACATTCGCTTGAGTGCAGCTTCATCTAGTGAATGCATAACGCAACAGCAGCCACTACTGAAGCTTTTATTGTATGCGCCTTATAATGCGGTGCGCCTTATGTATGATTTTTTTATAGGTAATTCATTAAAGGTGCGTCTTATAATCCAGTGCGTCTTATAGTGCGGAAAATACGGTACTTGTATTAATATCAAGAACCATGGGAAATGGAAAGATATTAGCTCTAAAATTAAACCTTATGAGCTATTTTTATGCCAGCCAGTGGTGGCCTACTGGTTAAGGAAATGGACTTGGTTCCGCAAGATTTCAAGTTCAAATCCGTCAGGTTGTCGCTGAGGTGCATGGCACTGTACCGACCCCAATAACTTCTTTCGTGCTCACCACCCGCCACATACAATGGACAAGCAGAAGATGAATGAAAGCTATTTATGTTGTCATCAAATTTTTCCAAACAAATGTAGGTTTACTTATACCAGGCTATAAACAAAGTGCAGAATACAACGGATTGCGCTAATAATTTTGTGAAATCTGGTGCTGTAGATCTGGTGCTGTAAATCTGGTGGCCCCAAACTGGTTTGCCTGCGAAGCTATTACTTCAAAACTGCAATACACTTTATAATTCCTAAAAAAAGACATTCTTGCCGATAAAAGATATCTGTGAATTTAGTTCATGCCTTCCTGTGAGTGGTGCGGCCCCTGGAAGTTATGTTGGTGGGACAGTGCTAGACTCAGTTGCACGGAATGGCGGAAGTGAACCTGAAGCCTTGCGGACCCAAGTCCACTACCTTAACCGCTTGACTAATCTATGAATTTAAAGATCCTGTTTTCCTCTTTGGAGACAACAGCACCTGAATATAAAAACACATCTTATCTGACTTCCATTAAGCAAAGGGTGATTGATGAAGCGGTAATGATGATGTAGAATGAAACTGTCTTTCTCTCCTGGTTCAATTAGCATCATCACCCTCTCCCATCATATGTAGTTTTATCACCTCGCCTGCTGCTGGTGTATTTGTTTTCTTAAATTGCTACCAAACTTGGTGGTTTTTTTGTGGTAGATACGAAATGTCAGTGTAAGATGGGAAAAACAAGACAACAAAAAAGACAGACTTAGTGTTCTTCTGTAATCATCAATCCCACCCAGAGGTTTGTTTGCCTACTGAGTCGATCCGTCCTCCAGACTGTTGTTCCTTCTGCTCCATGACGAAGTGATAATAACATTAGAGCATTTTTCAAACTCAACTGTCATTAAGAAGAATATAACTGCCAAAGTTTTGAAGAGACATCTTGTCAGGTTTGTATATCACGCCTCAAAAATATACACCATTGAACACAGGTGCTTTGTCTACCTCAAACTCTGTGGAACTCTCCTAATTTATCTCACTAAATTTAAGTTGGAATTTATTGATAAAACTTTCCTGAGAACTTTTCAAGTTGACATTTTTATTATTTTGCAATTTTTATATTTTCTGACTTTTTACTGATGAGCTTTTAAGCACGCACAGGGTTCTGGTGACATTTTGACGGCACATTTATCTTCCAAATGTCAACAAAATCAGGCATTCCACTCTCATCGCCAAACAGGAACTGATGAAGTCGGAGGTACTGACTGTTAAATTGTACCCTGAGTGTTTGAAGAAATGCCTGAAAAAACCTAGATGTTTCACTGTGTTGTCTGCCTTGAGAAATGCACAGACCGCCACAGTACCGTAGCTTTTAAGTGCCAAGGCGATAGGTGGTGACTTGTTGCTGCCTTCGTGAGGCAACTTAAGTATGGCTGCAAACACCAAACCGATGCGTCGAAAACAACAGGCATTCCCAGCAATATAATTTATAACACTTCTTGAACGCTGTAAGGCAATAATTGTAATTGCTGGTTTGAAAATGACGCACAAATCCTTTTACCTGCTTAAAGAAAGTAGGTAGCATGGTGGTCGGCCAATCTCTGCTCACAATAATTAGTTTTTCTTGAAACGAAAATGGTGTAGCAAGTATATCTTCAACCAGATCCACCTCTTCTCCTTCTTCAGCCATCGTGGGTAAAAAAAACAACAATACCTATCTGTAGCTAGCAAATCTCCTAGTTCAGATTCGATATGTACCAAGATGACATTGTCAGACTCCTGGGACAACTTAACCAATCATGAGACGGATACGTGTTGCCTTCAAGGTAGGCCATGCTGGAAGGCTCTGAGGTCCCAATCTAGCAGGTTAGATGGCGCTTAGCACTGTGAATTGAACAGGCTGTGCCTATTTACCCACAGCAGGCACAACTTTCACTTTTGATTGTAAAGGTCATGGCAGATTTCATGGAACCTGATAACACTAAAGCTAAAGCTGAAATATGATTGGAAAAGGGTTTTATCCAACTATTAGAATTTAAAAACTTATCTTTATAATAATATTAAATAAATAATAATCAGGCCAGCAGAGAAGGCTTTGCTGGCCCTGATGGTACACCACTGACATGTGTGTGTATATATATATATATATATATATATATATATATATTATATGGTTGCCTAATAATATTGGTCCACCGAAATTATTGGCGCGCTATCAGCAACCTTTTTTAACACCGGAGTGAATCTGTATTGGTTTTTCCACCTGTTAAAAACCAATGTAATGTTATCCAAACGTCTGGAGTTTCTCGAGCCGTGCTATGTCGTGTTTGATTGTATTCTAATACGTAATGAATATTTCTCGTCATTTGCCAGTAAATCGCCGTTCAGCGCTGTCTCACTTGAAATGAGCCATTTCATCTCCAGTATAATCTGGACATTTCTGAAGTGATTTTAATCATCAAGTTTGCAACTTTAATTGAACTTCGATTCAATATCTAATGCTTTATTCGACAAGACCTGGTGGTGGAGCACTGAGCTAGCATACCTTTACATCTATTATAGATGTATGCTGGTCTATAGCCAGGTAGTTATTGCAAATGTTTGCCTATAATACGGATGCTCTATGACAGATTGACATGCAGCCGTTCTATTTGTAGCATTTTAGCTTTGACCTTACGTCAGAGGCAATTAATCTGTGCATTACGGTAATTAAATATGTCAAGATGATTTCTGTCTTTTGTAATCAAGGTAATGACAAGTAGAGACTGATATGGTTTTATAGGCCACTCACTGCTGTTTCATTAAGAAGCAATCACTCTGACATACAGACATGGTGCAATTTTATGGCATCGTTTACATTTGTGGGTTGTGTATGCTACGTTTGTTTTTGTGTAGTTTTTGTGTAGAACTTTTGGCCCTTCATAATGGCTCCCAGGCAAATGTCAGAAGCTTTCAACGGTTTTGCAGTTGCAGGCCATTATATTTTCACAATGATGAACAAGAGGCACCTTTAACACACAAATAACAGCAGGTGAATGTATATTTTATGTTAGCAAGACCTGACAGATTTTAGTAATGACCTTTAAAACATTAATTCTAAAACAAAGCGATCAATTGGACTGCAATCCTTCACAGTCCATTTGGTTATTTTGTCAGCCATTCCCTCGGTCATTAGATCTAATTCAAGTTGGGTCTGAACTGAAGGTGACTCTTTGACAAACACATGCTTGGTGTTGAGAGGATGTTTTGAGCTCAAGATGCTTTGGAGAAAAATGGTGAAAATAAAGATTTTTTTTTTGCAAAAGAAACATCAAAAGGGCTTTAGAAAATGCATCAGAAAATTGCTTCCCAAAGACTGGTTCGTGACCCTTGGGTTGGTGGCAAGACATTTTATTTGGAGGGAGGTTATCTCACACAGAGCTGGTTTCAGAAACAAATCAAAGGGGGGTGACATTATTTTTGGGTGGAGGATTTTCAACCTACACTTTATTTGCTTCAGAGCAATATGAAGCAGCATATGATGGCTCAAGAGCACTCTTGAACTGCTAAGAAATTAGATTTCTCTCACTAAAAAAAGCTTAAAATAAAGTAACAATAGTTTATTACTCTTATGTACAGAATTTCAAGGCGCGGTCCAGTTCGGGAGACACCAGATTTCATCTATGCTGTTTGCAGATGATGTTGTGATGTTGGCCTCATGTTGGATTGTGAATTAGCACCTCTAAGCCGGAGGGTACTGGTCCATTGTGGTGAAGAAAGAGCTAAGCCAAAAGGTCAGGCTCTCAATTTACCGGTCAATCTACATTCTTACTCTCACCTTTGGTCATGACCAAAAGAACATGATCACGGATGCAAGCTGCGGAAATAAGCTTCTTCCGCAAAGTGGCAGGGCGTTCCCTTAGAGATAAGGTGAGGAGCTCTGTCACCCGGGAGGAGCTTGGAGTAGAGTCATTGCTCCTCCGCATTGAGAGGAGTCAGTTGAGCTGGCTTGGGCATTTACATCGGATGCCCCTGGACGCCTCCCACGGGAGGTGTTTGGATCATGTCCCACTGGGAGGAGACGCCTTGGGATCCTCCCAGATGAGCTGGACGAAGAGTCTGAGGAGAGGGAAGTCTGGGTATCCCGCCTCCGAATGTTGTCCCCCGTGACCAGGCTCCGCATAAGCGGATGAAGATGAATGGAATTTGATGAAGTTCCTCAGTTGAGGAATGAAATGTCTTTCAACTCCAAGAAGTCCACTTGCTTACAAATAAACCCTTTTTGGATATTATGGCTTGGATGAATGAGAATCTTCACAGCCAACATAACATTTGCAGATCTGCAAAATCAAGCATTGATATTATCTGTCCGGAGGTGTTTAGGCTGCATTAGACTGTTGCCGTTCCTAGCACATGTAATGTCATTTTCAACCTCGAAATATTTCCTGATATCCATCTTAGATTCAATGTGTCAGCCAAGCTGACTATGGATGAAGTACAATGACAGGTTTTGCTGTAATTTTGTTAACTTGCCAGCACATTGCCATCGTTTGTTGTTTTGATTGGTTTAATTGATGTATGATTGGACCGTGACCAATTGGTTGGCATGCTTATGATCTAAAATCGATATAGGATTATAAGACAGTTTATGAGGTCTGTCTGTTCCTTTCCCTGCTGTTTGGTGGTGTGGGTTAGTCAGTGTGATCACAGTCACCTCTGTCTTTATTAGTCTCACTTGTGTCATCCTAGTGCCCTTAGTGTAAATATCCCTCTGCCTCGCTCAGTCTTTGTACTATCATTGTTTGGAACAGTTTGGAGTTGTCTGTTTTTGTTGTGGTGGTGTTGGGGCAGTTGGTGGCCTAATGGTTCAGGAAACTGACTTGGGTCCACAAGTCCTCAAATCCCCTACCGCCACTGAGGTCCACTGAGCCTGGCATCGTCCCCACTCACAGCTCCCTGGGCGCTCAAAACTGCCCACTGTTCACTTTGGTGATGGGTTAAATACAGAGGTCACATTACGTTGTGTGCAGTGGTGTGAATCACAATGTCACAATGACAAGGAGTTTGCTTTCCTTTCCTGGTGTATGTTCCACTGTCAAGTTTGGTTTGGGCTTAAGAAGCCATGCCATTTGGTAAGTCATAAGTGAGGTGTAGATGTACCTGGTGAATTGCATGTGTAAAAAGTCAGTTTAGGTTTTGTTGTGTTTTCCTTTAATTAAAGAACACTGAGGGAAAGCCTCCAAGTACTGCATTTGGGTCCTACCATGTTGTCCATCACATCTTCAACAAAGTTGAATTCTAACACAGATGGACCCTCCTTTGTTAAAAACAACCCCTAAAAATAGAGACAGCTGTCAGTATATCCCGCCCAATATATGCCCCGCCATGCCCTCCCATGGTGAGGGGCTTAATCTCACGGTATGTTTCCAAGGAGTCCATGGTCATTCTTGATCAATTAATTATGTTTTTTCATTGGTTCAAATCATTATTGTTGGATATTTGTCAATGATGACTAATATTATATAGACTTTAAACACCAAAGTTTGTGACTTTTAAAATTTGGGTCAGAAAAATAAAAATAAAGATTAGAATATGATCTTAAATAATATGATCTTTTATTTCCACTTCCTTTATTATTCCCGTACATATTTGAGACACGGGTTTGTTATTGAGCAGTGAAAAAAAGCGGCTTCAACTTCTGGGTGTTTTATGGGTGTCCATTGATTGACCTCAGCTCCTCATCAGATTTCTCAGCCTCTGCTACCGCCGTAGGTCATCCAGCAGAGGTCTTCACCAGCTTGGTCGATTTTTACAGAAATTGAAAAAGTCGACTTTGACTAATGTCACTGCAGCCTGCATCATCTGTACGTATATGGCCATGCTACGTGAAGGTTAGTGAGTCTGAAGAGACAAAAGAGAGCCAAGATTGTTATAAATGTGGATCTGCAGTAGCGGACAGCTGTGTGCCAAGAGCGTTCTGAACAAGGTCGGAGCCCGAGTGGGAGACCATTTCATTAATGGCTTCAAAGAGATTGAGTAAATGCAACATTTCCGGTGTCGATGTCATTTTTCCAGCAGTTACTTTTCCTACAAGCACAATTGCAGATATTGAAAGAGAATGCTTAAATTGCGACAAAACTGTTAAATTTACGTCCTGAATAAACAATCAAAATCATGTTGAGAAGCTGCAGTTATTTTATCAGTGAGAGGCCTGGAGGAAATATGAAAAAAAGCTGTTCCCTAATCAATTTTATCAAATTAAATCCAAACAACTCGGGTTACTCAAGGCCAAGGACTTGAGTAACCCGAGCACATTGTTCATTGGTCGATCACATGGAATCAATTCATTTCTGACTAAACCAACACCAAAAGCCTTTCTAGCCTTGCTGTCTATTGTTTTCGGTTTAATGAGATAAGTTACTGTCACTAGTAAGTCAATGAAAATAAATAAATAAATAGGAACTCTATTAATCCCTAGGGAGTATCCTTGGGGAAAATATGCCTCTGCGTTTAATCCATCACTGTAGTGAGCAGGGGGCTGCTGGCTGAGCCAGTGCCAGGAGAACAGTCTGTGTTCGCCGGTATGCGGATTCGAACCAGGGACTTCATTAAAATGACTAAAATAATAAATAAATAAATGTATGTAATGTATTGTAAGTAAAGTAAAATAAGTAAAAGAATCGAAGAAAATCAAAGCCCTAAATGATCAAATACTTTTGTCATATCCAAAATTTCCAAGCTGATTCTTAACGTTTTATTACATGTCCCTGCTGCATTTGTGTCTTTTTTCCTCATTAAACATTTATGGTTGGTTTAAAGAGTGCATTTCAGACTCAGCTTTACAAAATGCATTATCCTGTTTTACTGTGCTTTTCTGCTGCTTTATTTGCTGGTTACATCTCTGACTGCCGTCTGTCTCACCTTTCTGAAAACAAAAACCTTTCTGGTGTAAGAATGACTTACCTCGCTGTGTTATCACGATGGATCTTGCAGAGATGTAACATTCAATGTTTTACTAAATGTGTGGGGTTTCTCAAGCCGTGCTTTGTCAGGACTAATCATATTTGTATTTGTAAAAAGTATTTCTCGGACATTTGACTCTGAAATGCCGTACGGTGCCATCTCTTCTGCCATCCATGAGAAGTTTACATTCTCCAAACATATTAGACTACTCTTGCCGCATGTTTTAAATTACATGACCATTGTCATATCTTTTTATGGAGCCCAATATTCCTGGCATCACTCCTGCTCATACATCTGAATGTACCAAAAACTTTGTTCTAATTTTACGCTACTGCATCCCTTCTGGTATATGCTTTAACTCTCTCTACCATCTTTGTACTTAATTGCCAGAGGGAACCTGATAGTCCCCATGGTTTACGCAAGATTTCTGCAAGGTGTGTTGCAAACCTGGAACTGGTTGGCAAAAGTGGCAAATAACTGCACTGTTACATTGCTTCTTGGATCAGTTAATGATATCCTAATCGGCGCAATTATGATGGGATGTGAAAAAAAAAGTCGCTCTTTGTTTTACTGCCCTTGAAGTAGAAACTCCAAAAATACATTGACAAGGACATGGACACATAACTGCAACTTCTGGTTGGCTTATATCCCGGTTCCTTATCTTTCTTAGACCTTCTTCCAACTCCAAAGTAATGGTAAAGCTCAAGCTTCCAGGAAGTGTGAAATTCCCCTTTTCATTTCACATCAAGACAGATCAAGTCTTCCTAGAACAGCTCTGTTCTTCTGTTCCCTGTCCTAAGCTGGTCGATGACAGCTGAGACTACTCTGGGGACATAGATGCATTGAGGATGTTATTGCCCTGTAGATTGCAACGAAAAATCACAAGTCCACACCAGGGCCAACCTTCTGATCCTTCCAGGACCTTGCTTTTCACTCAACCAGGGTTGTCAGTTGTTGTCTATGGAAAGACATTCAACAGAGTTTCATTTGTCCTGGATGTCATTATTGTCCCCAACACATCTTGTTTTGGATAGATGGTGTTTCTTCACTATCTGTCCTGCTGTCCTGGTCTATAATTCCCTCTTGCATAATTATCTGCCACTCCCCTTATTTGTTCTACCTGTGTCTAGTTTTTTTTTTTTTCTGCCCCTTGTGTGTGTTTTCATTCCATGTCCTCCTTACCTTCTGTACCACTTTTTCTCCGTCCCCTGTGGGGAATGTTTCACCCTTCTCCGTGTGTTATTTGTGTTTCACACCCGACTCTTTCCGTCCCTCAGGACTTTGACCATTTTGATTTCAAATTTGGAACCGCAGCCTGTTCTCCTAGCAGAATTCCACTGCAGCCAATTTGCCCTTATTCGGAGACTTCTCCTAATCCTTTTCCTACACACTATTTTATAAAGGGGACAACAAATTTTACCTAGGCATTTGAAGCGATTGCAGCCTGATATTTTTAAGTAATATAAATACAATAATATATTATTTTTAAGTAATATAAAGTAAGTAATATGAGAACAGCTCATATTCTTTTTCATCTTCCTCATGCTTAATCTGCTCTTCACTCTTCTGCCATATTCTTGAGTGAGTGTATGACTTAACATTACAGACAACAACAATAAACAGATAACAACGAAGATTAAAGGTAAATAAATGGACTCAACTGGAGAAAAGGATGCAATATTAAATGAGACTGAAGACGTGCTTTGCCCTGCTGGGATCTTGATCGTGATTGTTTGTTTCATTTATTAAAGTAATTCAAGGCGTATTTGGTTAAAAAAAAGCTTTTATTTATTTCCTGTCGACTAAGCACTAAATAAATATACATGAATATCCTGGAAATGTATGCAATGATTCAAGACATGGATTTTGTCCGATGTGCCAGTTGGGGGATGTGCATCTCACAGGTGAGATGTTTGTCACCTGACAGTGCAGCAAGAGACAGAATGGCACTGCTGGCTTTGATCACTGTGGCTGAAAGATTAATTATTTACATGTGACACATCAATTATTCCCCTCGCCCCTCAAACCTGTTATGCCGTGCGATTTCCCTCCAAAAAATCTCGGCGTAAACAAACTTGAGATGCAGGATTGCAGCAGCCAGGGCCAGGCATGTCAGCTGTAAACAAGGACAGAAACCCATCTGCCAGAAGCATCTCTTCTCAAAACTGCAAATTCCTTTTGCTTGTCAATTTAAACTATCTTTCACTGCTGACATCTGTGTTGGCTTTCCATCTTGTCCCTTAAATTGAATCTTAGATCCTCCTCCCTCCTGGTTTCTTTTTGTAGGAATGAACGATGCACGCCATATCCTCAGGGCATTTCCTGGCCTGCAGTGGAATTGATTGTATTACGGAGTCCTTCCTGTTCCAGCTTACGGACATGTGGCCCATGATTAATTCATTATTCACACTGGCATCTTTTAATTAATTTCTTAATTACTCATAAAAAGCCATGGTCTTAGCTCTTCACGTAGTGATATACAAGGGAGGAAAGGCTGTGAATCACATTTACGTCAGACTTCAATTTGACAAAACCGAATCTGAATGTCAGCTTCAATATCTTCTCCCAGACTGTGTTTCCAGCTAGACGTTAGTGACAATGACTTTCAGTAGAAATGCAGTAGCACAGACGGACAAGGACGCTCTTGACCTTCTCTATCTGTGAAACAAATGTTCTTCTCCTTTTTTTTTATTAGAAAAAGCTAAGAATTATAGGTCAAGATGGATTAGGTTCCACATCGTTCACTGACTGTTAAGTGTTAACAAGTTCTTATGAGGTTCCGGGCAGAAATGTTGCTTTAGGTGACTGAAGCCAAAATGTGAAGTGCAGGTTCTAAATTGTTACACTGACAAGTGGTGACAAGAACAGCTGCGGATTTGACTTACGACCAGAGTGAAGACTGATGTGAACTAAGAGGGGCAGCAACACAGAGGAGAAAATGGACGTTATTCTTCATGGCTTAAACCAGGGTTATGTAAATGACTGTTGTACTTCTGGTAATACGTTCCACACTATCAGTTGACTGGTGAGCCAACAAATATGTTATTTAAAAAGGCAGAAATCATGCCGCTGTGTTAATGTTGACTTTTCTTAGCTCTGGTTTTACTGAGATAAAACTTATATCCTATGGCCGGAGTTTATTCGGCTCAGATATTTAAGAACAATTAAATTGAGTGGTGCTTCAGCTCAGTGGCATTCAGGGGCCGCGCTTATGGACATGCAACACAAGCAGTCGCATGCAGCCCTGGTCATAAAACAGAATTTTGCTTCATGCACTGATAGGGTGAGGGCCTTCTTGCTGGGAGCCCCGAGAGACCCCCTCGATGTCCCCATCATTGTCTGCAGGGTTCACCCCCTAGGCAAGATAGCATCCTAGTTAGTGCATTTGGCACCTTAATTGGGCTTTCCACTGGATGGCGTAAGGAGGAAGGGTCATTAGGGACTGTCCCAGTGCTGTGTGATTTGGTTGGTGGTCGTGGAGAATGCCAGCCCTACGATTTGGGACAAATAAGCAGATAGAAATGAATGAAAAAAATAAAGGTTTATAAATTCACCTTTTTATGTGGCGTGGCAATTGTAGGCTACATACGTAAAAAGCATTTTGGGCAGGATGCATTGTTTAATAAACAATGTACAATTAACTGTTTACTTGTTTACTAATGTGTATAATGGGCAGTTGGTGGCCTAGTGGTTAAGGAAAAGGGCTTGGTTCCCGTAAGGCCCCCGATTGGACATTCTCAGATGGTCATATCACGAGACATTCAAGACATTCGTCAGACCTCTGAAATGTAGAATGTTGTGCTCCTGCACCTTGTCATTGACATGGGTACATCTTGTTACGGTTATCTAAGCACCAGTTTATGTTGTGTTTTAATCGGTCTTGAGAATGCGTCTTGTACCTGTTACCCAGGTGCCAGTCTCTGTTGTGTGTCACATACCATGGATACTTAACTTTCTACAATTCTACAATAAACTGCACATCAATATCGTCCAACACTTTGTCTGTTCATAATACATAATTCCCCGCCACATGGTTATGGGAGCTTCTTGGGACCAGAAAGCTTCAGTTTGAAATCCACAGGCTGCCAGGTTTCCACTGACCCATGTGTCTTCCAGTTGGCCCACCACCCAGAGGAAGGCTCATAGTATGGTGCACTATGTTTTGGGTGGCAGTTGAAGAGACTGTCAACCCAGCAAAGGATAAGAGGATGAAGATGAATGAATGTCCATATTCCATCGGAAATACCTCTGCTCTTCTGAAGTGAGCCTTGTGAATGCATTTGCCACCACAGTTGCTTACTGTCCATTCCACAGGTCTTGTTTCCTTAATGGATTAGAACGTTGTTAAAAGTACTTTTTTGTAACGTTGTGCTTAATCAGTTCCTGAATGCATTGGGATTAGTTGGGGCTTTTTAAGCTTTTACCTAGTGTGCTGAAAAACAGGAAAGAATGAAACATTAAATACACAGGCCATGATTAATTAAACACTGTTTAAGAAATCAGAGCCATAACTGAATGTCAGCTTCAATATCTTCACCCAGACTGTGTTTCCAGCTAGTAGTGACAATGACTTTCAGTAGAAATGGAAAAGCACAGATGGCAAAGGATGCTCTTGACCTTCTCTATCTGTGAAACAAATGTTCTTCTCCCTGTTTTTTTAGAAAAGAGTTCTTAGAGTTACTGAGAGTTATAGGACAAGATGGATTAGGTTCCACATTGTTCACTGACTGTTAAGTGTTAACGACAAATATTTTCTTTCTGTCAGTCAAGTGTGGGAAGCTCAAGGTCTGCAAAGGTTGAAGGCAAAACATACAACTCATGAAAGAAGTATCTCTTTCTCTTTGTTTCCTTCAGTACAGCGAATAACCTTGCATTGTCCTTTCATGACACAATCAGAGATGGGCAGAGCTGTGCGACACTGCAGAAATAACACAGCACTCACATACTGTACACACTCAAGAGATTCCAACCGTGAAGAAAGGTCACTGTAGCGCACGCAACGTACTAAAGATCTGGAGCTTCATCAAGGCAGACACTGACATTAAGTTGAGTGAGGGGACAGTTGGGGCAAAACTCACTTCCCATGTAAAAACACTGGTGGCTTGAGAATTTAGTATCAAGCCCGTAGGCAGTTTTAACCTCCAGAGACATAATGCTCAGAATGAATTTTGATGAACGGCATTGTTCATAATTACTTTTATTTCATAAAATAGGAGAAAGATAAAACATGAGTTATAAATGTAGGTCATGACATTCTTAGTCTTTAATTCATGGCTGTGATGCCTGTGCAGTTGGACAGGCATCTAAATTCAAGAAAAAAAACTGATTTGAAAACATTCTTTATAAATAAAAAATGAAGAAACAAGTGTTTAAAGGGGTGAAAAGTGTAAATGTCACATTTTCCATCAAGTGTATAAATATACTGTATATATACTTTTATATGGTCTCATGCCAAGGTCTTGAAGTATATTCCTCTCTCCAGTAAAGAAAAAAACTCTAATAGCGAGACAGAAATTAGATACTTTGACAGCACTGCTTTTTTTTCACCCCAGGTACATCAAGATGAATTACGCAGGTTGATTTTACAAGAGGGAGAAACAGCATAGTGTTGCGCCAAATGTTTGTTTTAGCACTCAAAAACAACTCAGAGAGAGGAACTATTCCCTTTTAGCAACTCAAACCAACACAGCACAGATCTTTAACCTGTTTTTTCTTTTTTTTTCAGGTTAAGCTTATGTTTCAATCAACAAAAAGTGATTTTTACAAGCAATAATTTGTCA
This sequence comes from Paraplagusia blochii, assembly GCA_016785265.1. Classification (NCBI taxonomy): domain Eukaryota; kingdom Metazoa; phylum Chordata; class Actinopteri; order Pleuronectiformes; family Cynoglossidae; genus Paraplagusia; species Paraplagusia blochii. The sequence continues at coordinate 40,903 of JAFBJS010057465.1, read as the reverse complement.
AATAAATGCAAGATTAGGTTACCTGACATTTTTTTTTTGCAGTGGATAAACACTTGTTTATCTATTTTCCATGTATTCAGCCCTGGTTGCCTGGAGGCCAAGTGTCCTGGATGAAATCCCACCATAGGAATGCTTTCAAGACCTGGATAAAGCTTCTCAGCTTTTCCTTCATCCAATCTACCTTCCCTGCAACAGAGCTGCAGGCGAATTAAGATGTACTGTAAAAAAGTATAAATAATCCAATTACCTCCTGCAAACGTGTTTTTGAAGTGTAGCAGAGAAAAAAACAACTTATAACATCTTAGTATTTTTGTTAAGTGGCAGTGTTTATTGGACAACATGTTCAAGGACAGCTACACAACAGTGCTTTAGACATAATTTTCAAAGTTGAAAATACTAATTTTCTTGCACCTTAAATCAGTCTACATCAATAACTTTCTGATTTAGGCCAAATTAAAAAAAAAAGTAATTCCGGTAACCTGACCACTGAGAATGTATGCCGGCTTTTGCAAGAATTTGTCTGTATAAGTAAATTCATGGAGGCAGCCATATTGATGAGCTGTTGTCATCAATGAGAGTGTGGGGCGTCCCTCCTGGGGGGGCGCGTGTGACCCGCGTGTGACATGCTTTTTTTTCCCACCGTACTACACGAAAGTGTAATTGCACATCCTTCTTAGTTGAACTATATCTCTTTTTTGTTTCTTTATGTTAACAAGGATATGATGTTATGCAGAGGTGTACCTAAAACTATTTTATAGACAAATGCTGTTATTTATAGTTGCGGCGGAGAGTGGGTGGTGGGGTGGGGGTGCGCGAATTGTTTTCTTCTTGCTGGGGGGGCGTAACAGAAAAACATTGGGAAGCATTGGTCTAGCATGATCACATATTGTACTGTGCCTCCAATCTTCTTCTCTTATTAGCTTATCCCTTTTTCAGGGGTTGTGAGTCAACAATTTCAAACCCACCCTGTCCTCTGTATCCCCAACTCTAACTCCTACCACCTCCATGTCCTCTCTTATTGCATCCGTAAATCTTCTCTTTGGCCTTCCTCTTCGTCTCTTAACTGGTACCTCCATCTCTAGCATTATTCTACCAATATAACCATTGTCCCTCCTCTGAACATGTCCAAACCATCTGTGAGGGCGGGGCAGTGGTTAGCACACACTGCAGCTGAGAGAGCAGGTGAGTGGCAAGGCTGATGCTGAAATGATAATACAGTGGTGCCTCAACTTTCAAACATAATCCGTTCCAGGTTGGTGGTCGAGGTCTGATTTGGTCGAGGTCTGAAATAATTTTTCCCATAAGAAATTACGGTAAACTCATTAATCCGTTATCACCCATATGAAAAGTCCACTTTTTTCAATAAAATGTGTATCTAACCGGCAATTTAGTCCTGAACATGTAGATGCATATTTAATATCTTTTTGTCCTTCTTCATAATGTACGTATTGGCTGGCATTTTTTTCCAAAAAAGACCGGTCTCATCGCACTTAAAAACAGCCATTATGCATCGGGCGAACTCGATCGCGTATTTATCAGCAGCCTTTTGGTCCGAACTCACCGCCTCTCCGTGTCTAGTCACACGATGGATACCAGCTCTCTGCTTAATCTTTTCAATCCAGCCACGACTGGCTTTAAAAGTAAAGCCCTTTTCATCACTTTCAACATTCACCTTGCTGCTCATACCCGCACCTTTCTGTTTCAGATCCTCCTTAATAGCGAGAGCCCTTTCACTGATCAACGCTTCGGTGATGCTGTCTCCAGCCAACTCTTTTTCCTTAGTAAGGATAAGCAGCAATTATTCCATTTCATCTAGTATCTTGAATTAAATTGAGTTGAATTCTGAACGAGAAAGAGAGCCCACGGTTTGGTTTGGCTTGGCTCAGCCAAGCGCGGCTGCCCACTCGGCTTTACTAGGGCCGGTCGAAAGCCGAAATTTGGTCGAAAGTGGAGGCACATTTTTCTCTAAAATTTTGGTCAAGGGTTGAGGCGTTCGAAAGCTGAGGCACCACTGTACCTTTGGTTAAATCCAGTGTCGTAAAAAATTGAGCTGTACCAAGCCAATCCAAGGGTTTGTCCACCCGGGGCATTGGATACGCATTATAATGTGACACCTCGTTGACTTTCCTGTAGTGAACACAGAACCGAACAGACCCATCTATTCTATCCACTAGAACGATGGGGCTGCTCCACGCGTTGTGTGACCATTTTCAGCATCTGTCTTAGCTCCTTCTTCACCACATTACGCTTGTGCTAAGGAAGACGGTACGGCCATGAACGCACCGTCACACCAAGCGGTGTTTCAATATGAAATATGTGGTGCACCCTGGAAGAAAGGAAAACATGTCAGAAAAATGCTGCTGGGGCCCTTCCACATACACTCTATGGGCCGACATGAGTGATTTGTCACCCAGAAGAGAGCTCGGGCCAGGAGCCCCCGCTACCAGACCGAGCTAATCCATGTCTCTCACCGTCAACACCAGGGCGACCACTTCTGGCTCCACCCACCATTTTAACAGTGTGTCTCCTCTCCTGTCTGGACGTTCCACCTCATAATCAACATTACCAACTCGCCGTGTGACAGCAAAGGGTTCCTGCCACTTGGCAAGCAGCTGAGATGCTGAAGATGGGAGGAGCATCAGGATTTTGTCTCCTGGTGCAAAGTGCCGTAGCTTAGCTCCCCTGTCATACAGACGCCGCTGATGTTCCTAAGCCCTGAGCAAATTAACCAGTGACTACTGTCCTTGTGAGTGCAGCTTTGTTCTAAGGTCCAGATCGTATTGGATCTCATTTTTACTGGGGCTTGGACGGTCGTTGGTTGATGACCAGCTTCAACGTTTCAAGCTTGACATGACCCAACACATTGTGTGCTGCACTATGGATGGAGCATCAGTGATGGTGAAATTTGGGAGACTGGTGCTGCCCGAATTACAGCTGTGCTATGCCCACACAGTTCACCTGGCTGTCACGGATGTGCTCTATCACTGTGCCACCTCCGACAGAGAGAGAGAAGCAAGCGAGTGTGACGACGAGCTAGCTGTGAGCGGAGACGGATGAAACAGTTTGGTCAAAATGCAAACATTACACTACACAGACCAGTGTCGTGTAGTGTAATGATATCAATGCCGCACTAATCATTAGCAATGAAGACCTTGCACAGCTCCTGCCTAAAGCCGGTGAATATGGGAGTTGAATCGCTTTATAACCGTGATACACCTCTTGCTGGTCAATATTCATGATTGACCAGCTGACGAAATAGGATACCCCCCTGAGCCGTGAAATGAGTGATGCGATTAAGAGGAGATTCAGAGAACAGAAACAGAAAAACTTGGAGTCATTGTGTAGGTGAGCATAATATAATTATTATTCATTCATTCATCTTCTGCTTGTCCGTTGACGGGTTGCAGGGGCAGCTGGCGCCACCCAAATCACATTGCACGATATTGTGAGCCTTCCTGTGGGTGGGGAGCCCACAAGATGTTATGTGGGTTGGGACGGTGCTATACTCAGTCAGAGGAAACATTTAAAGAGGGTGAGCTCATGAAAGTTTTGCACAAAGAGTTTTCCCTCTTCAAAGCCATCAACAGAAGACCCCCCTGTAACAATTGTTTGGCGCCCTGTATTCTGTTCAGGCTACATCCGTGGAGGCAGAGTGAGCATTTCCTATCTGCGGCCAATTTGTCACAAAACTCTGAAATCGCTTAAGTGCAGAATTTGTCGACTCTGTCTGATTCTTAAAAGCACACTGTGTAAAAATATAACTTGGGCCAGTTTTTTGAAAAGACGATTTACAAACAAACCTGCCATATTAATGTAGCAGATGTCGCCCATGACAGCACAAGTGGCTGAGTCTGTATAGGTGCTGTGGAGATGAAACGTTACGTAGGCGTATTGTTTTGCATCACTAAATGTTGCCTAAAATAGCATAATTTCATGTACAATACAGGTTAGCATGAATATGTGAATGATATTTAAATGAAGCCTATACACAGAAAAACAAACAAACAAACAAACAATAAATCCCAGAAAATGGCTCATCTTTTCACAGGATTTGATTTTTGTCATTTCCGGGAAAAATATTAAACCCTAGTCTGTACGCTAGGCTTCTCCTCTGTTCTGTCACTTTGTGATGTAAACAAAAGACTAGCGTACAATTGGTTTATATCTTTTTTCACTTTTAATGTGACCCATAACATGTACTAGGCAATTGAAAAACAAACTGAAATCTTCACAAGGGAAAAATAAAAACCTTGTTGCATTAGTATGCACATCCTTATGTCATTTTCACACTGGCACTTAATTCGGTATTCTCTGTGACACGAAGCCAGTGTAATTCCTCATTTGCTTTCACATTACAAACTAAGGCACATTCGCTCCTCAACTAATGCGCATTAACAAATCCACCTCTAGTCAGTGGTTTCGATACCGGATTAAATAATACGGGTGTGTGTGAACACAACAACATCCGTATTAGTTTATCGCGCTCGTAAAATGCTATGGGAGTGGCTCATCTCCTTGTCAACCCCTGGATATTGCTGCGTTATTAGGAACAGGATTACAAAACACTTCCTCATATTTTCTCTCCTTATCTTCTTCATTCGTTCTTTGTGTCTCCTTCTCTTTGCTTTCATACGTCGCCTTGATCTTTCTTTAACCTGCTCCATTTATTCCTCAAAATTGCACGTGGGTTTGTTGACAGAATTCATGTTGAATAAAACCGCATATTAACGAGATCTCGTTATATAACCACATGATCAAATTGAAACTGGACCATGGTTAGACTAATGTGCATTCACTCCCTTATTGGGTGTGAATACAAAGTGGGTATCGAATGCACAGCAAATATCAAATTAAACTGAATGTGAATGCAAAGTGAATCAATTGCGGGTTGGTTAATACAGGAGGATCGAATCCTGAATCAACTACTTTGGTATTCGATTCTGAATTGAATGAGAAAACGGTGTATGAGTCTGGCACATCTTGATGTTATGTGTGAACCTAGCCTTAGATGTTTGTTTTAGATTGTTGTCATGTTGAAAGATAACTTCCTCTTCATCTTTAGTTTTCTGACAGTAGACTAATGTTTCTATGCCAACACTGACTGGTATTTTGAGCTGTTCCTTGTTCCCTCCACCTTGACTAAGACCCCAGTTCTAGCTGAAGAAAAACAGCCCCAAAGCATAATGCTTCCACCACTGTGCTTCACTGTAGGTATGGTGTTCTTTGTGTCACGGTTGAGCTTCGTTGAAGACATGGTAGGACCGAAACACAGCACTGGGAGGCTTTTCTTCAACGTTCAAAGTTTAATTTAACAAAACCTGACATAAACTAAACATATAACTCACTAAACATATAACTCTTTAAACATGCACTTCACCTGGCACATGGAGTCTCCACAATAAACCTCTTGAAGGTCTGGCTTCCACAGCCCGAACCAAACTTAACCTGCAGCTCAGTACAGGAGCATGACAACACCAAACATCTTCCAACAATGAACACGAGTGAGACTAATGACGAAGACACAGGTGACTGTGATGACACTGATTACCAAACACCAGCAAACAACAGGGAAAGGGATAGACACAGACAGACCTCACACTTTGGGTGATGAGCAGTTTTGTTTTTGCGCCAAACATACCTTTGAGAATTATAGCCATAAAGAACATTTGTGTCATTGGACCACAACACATTTTCCCACATGTATTTGGGAGATTTCAAAATTATTTCTGCATAATGTAGCCTGGCCTGGATGTTTTTTTTGAGAGAAAAGGCATCCATTTTGCCACCCTTCCCCACAGCCCAGACATAAGGAGATGGGAGATTGTTGTCGTACAACACAGCCGTTAGTTGAGAGATATTCCTGTAACTCCTCCAGTGTTGATGTTGACGTCTTGGTTGCCTCTCTGACCAGTTTTCTTTATGTTTTTTCATGAACTTTGGACGGCCATCCAGTTCTTGCTAAGGTCACTGCTGTGCTATATTTTCTCCACTTCTCACTTGATTTAACTTATTCAAATTTTTTTGTAGTACCCTTCTCCTGACTGATACCTTTGAACAGTTAGATCCCTCTGATGCTTTGAAAGCTCTCTGTGGACCATATCTTCTGCTAGAAGATGTGGTGACATGTGTGTGCTGACTCCATTTAACACAAGTTTGCATGTAATTTGTTGAATGCAAAGCCATGTGCCCAGTTACAAGGGGTGTGCATATTTATGGAACAATGTTATTTTGAGTTTTTATTTTCCCTGGTAAGGATTTCAGTTGTTTGTTTTTGTTTTTGTTTTTTTTTTAATTGCCTATTAGATGTTATGGGTTACATTAACAATGGATAAATTGATTAAATCATTTATGTTTGTGTCTTTTTTTTACGTAACAAACACCTGGCTTTGCACAAGAGTGTGTAGACTTTTTATATCCACTGTATGTCACCCAGTGTTCCTCTCTCTTGGAAATAGGTCTTTACCACAGCCTTTGCATTTTTTTTTGCCAAATCTACCATTGCCTTTCCTTTCAAATTTCTATCTAACTCCAAACCGGCCCATCACTTCCTCATCTCCTATGTTCCTTTCTCCTACATGGCCACTGAAATCTGCATCAATCACCACTTTCTGAACTGTGCCTCCAATCACTAGTTAGAAAGAAGCTAGTTGGGCATAAAACGTGTTGCCGTAAGGAATGTACAGGATTTTATGTGACAATCTTCCGCCACAAACCTAACTTAACCTGTTCTTTTTAATACATTTAAGAAATCCCTGTGCTTAAATAGGCAGAGCCACCTTGCACTGAAAATAACATGAACTCCAGCATTTTTTTTTCGGGAAAATAACTTTTTCCGACTGACTGACCAACCCTATATAATTCTCTCACGTTACCAAAACCAAACTTTTTATCCCTTATCACCAGTAATTTTTTGGTATTGTCTGTCTTAAAATTGTCAAGATCTGTGTTAAATGTGTTAAAGTTATTCCAAATAATTTCACAAAATGGTAAAAATCATCAAAACATTTTATTACATTTAATGAAATCTGACACCATATCTCGCTGGAACTGGATGTTACTTTTATTGGAGCAAAAGCATAGACAAGAGTTTGTGGCAGTGTAGTGGAAAATGTAAAGAAAAATATACAAATAGACAATGCTACAAAATAAAACTATTATTCATGAGATATCTATGTAAGTGCATGTTCTTCTTGGTATTTTGATCACAATGTTTACTGGTCCAAATCTATTATGACCATCCGCCGTCAGGTGGCCCATTCACCCAGGCTGGTGCACACATCATTAGCTCCCATGCAAATCTTATTCAGTTTGATGGTACAACAGCAGGCAGATTGTCCCTGACTGCCACAACGATTATTACAAGGACGCAGTAACAGCTCCTTCTAATACTTTAAACATTCTGTAATCATGCCACAGCAAAAACTTTTTTTTACAAAAAGGAAGATTATGTTTGGCAGTTCTATCTTAACTGATATTTAATTTTATTATTATTATTATTATGACATTTAATTTTGCAGTAAATCTGCTTTTCAGGGCTCTACTCAACAGGGGTTTGTAATGTTCAGATGATAGAGATAAAATGATTTTCTGAAGTGAAATATTTTATTTTACACATTCTTCCAAAATGTCTTACCACAGCTAGGACCCTTAAAACTGTGTATTATCACACTGTTTTACAGTGGAGCCTTTAGGTTCCTGCAAGTGTAACAAATGTCCATTTAGTCTAAAATATATGTTTCTTTTCATTTATCTTGTGTATACCCATGCTAAGAAGTGGGTAAAGAGACAACTGTTTTGGGGTAAAAACTATGTATTGCAGTGTTGTAAAAATTATTATTAAAAAAATTATTTAAATGTACTTAATGAAAAATTAATCATTTTATACTATATATATAATATTTACACATTATATAAATGTGTATACATTATATATATATATATATATAATGTATAAAATTATTAATTTGGCTTTAAGTACATTTAAATAATTCTAAATATTCAGACATAAAAAAGTTAACGTAAACGTCATGGCTGACTATGAGAAAAAAAAAAATTCTAGAATAAAAAATCTAAATTGTAACTAGACAACTATTGTGCAATGCTTGTTAATTGTTTAATTCAAAGGCTTGTCTCTTGAACCCATTCCACTCACACTTTCATACCCAACGGTAGATGTGTGTAGTTTAAATGGGGGCGGGGAGGTGAGAAGAACAAACTGACACCCCTCGCTGAAGGTTGGCGCAGCCTCTAATGGATCGCTTTGGGGTCAGAAGCATTACATGGTCATCGACCTCCACACCCTAACATTCAGCTGCACTAGAAAATACTGTCTGCAGTGGAGCTGCGAGATACTATAGGCTCCTATATGTCTCTGGATGGCATAGAAGGTGAAATGGATTTGTACGAGCCCACACTAACACATCACATTAACAAAACGTCACTTTTCATTTTACTCCATCCCGACAAGCAATAATGGTGAAAAACCACTTAATTCATCAGTGTCAAGGTTACAAGGAAAGAGAACCCACACACTGACTCAGAGGCAGACTCAACCGAGGACATTTTCAATAAGGTAGAATCAATATTAGGTTCAATCAGATGGCTAGAGACGGTGGTCCATCATCAAACCTGAGAAAGAAATACAGCGGAAGAATAAAGGGATGGAGGGAAAAAAAAAACAGGAGGCGTTGCGTGTGCATCACAGGCAGGGGAGCAAGCAAATGTGGTCCGTTGGTGACGATGGAAGGAGGCGCAGGTGTGAAGAGCTTAGGGGACTGAGAGCAGGAGATAAGTGGAAGCAGGTGTGTGGACATGACTGAAGGGGAACATAAGGAGGTGATGGGAGGAAGGAACTGAGCAGAGGAAGGGGAATAACAGATTTTCCACAGATGCTTATTTGTTGTGCCAGTATTCCAGTTAGTCTTGTATTCCAGTTAGTCTGGAATCAAATAGTGCAAGTAAGTAAGAATTTGAGCTAACACACCAGTTGGTGTTTGAAGCAAAGTTCAGGGCAAATAACAAAAGAAAAGTTGTGGATTACTTAAAGACATAATGTGATTTATAGAAGAACAATTTGATGGCATGATACATTTTTGCCCTCAATATTTTTTTACTCTTTTTTTTTTTATTAAAAATACCCAGTTAATGAGTGAAAAAAAACTTTTACCATGTAGTCTTTCTCTTCTCCTTTCGGCTTGTCCCTTTTTCAGGGGTTGCCACAGCAATTAGTATTTTCTATTCCTCCCTGTTCTCTGTATCTCTACTCTTCAACTTTAACTACCTCCATGTCCTCTCTTTTACTGCAACCATAAACCTCCTCTTTGGCCTTCCTCTTTATCTCTTTCCTGGTAAATCCATGTCTAGGATCAGTCCCTACCAATGTATCCACTGTCTGTCCTTAAAACATGTCCAACCCAAACCTGGCTGGTTCTTTCCACCCTCTACCCTCAGTTCTACCCTCAGGTTTGTGTTGTCCCTCTAATGACCACATTCCTGATCTGGTCCATCTTTGTCTCTCCGAAAGAGAATCTCAGCATGAGTAATTTTACTACCTTCATCCCGCGTCCTGTCCTCTGCCAATTGCTAGTGTGTCTTATCCATACATGATGGCTGGTCTCTTTCAGAGTTGTAGTATTATGTATTTAACATGACTAAAACATGGTTTCCTAAAATGTCTGCAAGGAGTTTGTATTTTTATAGTGAACACCAATATGGGCCAGAGACAATAACAAACTAGAATAGCTGACTAGGGCTTTGTTTATTGTCCAAATTCTTTCTAAAAATCAGGAATAAAATAAATCCCACTTGTAGCAAATGCAATTTAACAGTAGTGGTTCATGATGTTTGTTACGCTGGCATCAATATTACCCTTAGGTGTGACAAATGTGACGCAAAATTGGAAAAAAAAAAGGTGTGATGATCTAAGATACATTTCACACTTAGTATTGTTTGATTGTTTTGGCTATCTTTTTTTACTTTTTGTGTTTCTGTCAATGTTTTTTCTACAACTGTGAGTACCATTATGAGTTTTGAGGGCAGTAAGGGGACAACATATAGGGTTAGGACTGCTATGAAGTGCATTGTAAAACCTCAGCATCTTTGCACCTGCACTGGCCGGTCCTCTCTCTGTGTCAGAAAATTTGCTGTGTCAAAAATGTTAAAGGTTCAGAGCAAATCATTAGATCTGCCACAACCAGGAAAGACAGAGGAGTACTTTTTATTTTTGGTCTGCAATCACATGGGGTTAATCATTATGTATTGTGACAAATGATAAATTATGTAAAATGTAAGAAATCATTTTTCAGAATGACTTTAATTGTTAAACAGCACTAAACACTGGCAAAAGTCCATGGAACCATTTGCAATATATGCAGATTGTTATGGAAATTAAACTGCAAACTGCACATTTATAAAAGTTACCAGGTGTTTCATTGCCAAAGGCTGTATAGGTATAAATAAGTCTGATTAAAAAAATAAATAGCTGGGAGGTTTGTTGGGCCACATACATGCAATCCCTGTATGCTGATTGGACCCCAGGCCAGACTTTGAACTTACCATACTTTTCTACACAATATATTTATGTATTGATAACCATGGCCTATAAAACATAATTTCTTTGTCCCTTAACACAACAGGAAGATACATACACGTAAGGTATAAATGAATTAAGTGAATGACTAAGTACTTATTTTTGCATTCCTTGGTTTTTGTCATTTTAAATCTAATTTCAATGTTAATGCTAATTTCAGGCTGACACAGCATTAGCATGAGGCCTGTGAAAATAAAAAAAAAAAAACAACAAGCTGGAAAATCCTGGCACATCATGATGAAATGATAAAAAAGAAAAATCTCAACTGCACAAAGGGTATTGGAAGCCTATTGTGATTCTGTTCTGCTGTTCTCCAAAACAAGTGCTAAATTAAATACTAAAAAGACTACTTCTCAGCCTGATAGGGCTGTCAGGCAAAATTAAAGCTGTCCTCCCTGCATGTCTCCCAATAGAAGAATCACTTTGAATTAAAAAAAAGAAGAAAGAAAAGTAGCAAACATGGCAGGCAGCATGCAAATAAACCTTAAATGTGTCAGATGTGAAAATACCCAAGATACTTGTTTAATATACAAGTGACCCATGCAACCTTTGTCTAAGCACTACTTGTCTGTCAGACACTGCAGTTTGATCTGCAATAAATCACTGACGGAGATGATGCATTTTTAATTCTCAGCAGCTATGTAAACGTCAGCACACTGCGATATCCTTTGAATGTTAATGCCGAAGATGCACGTGGTGAATTTAAGACCTGTCCTGAGGACTTGGCTTAAGATACTCCCGCTCTCGTAGCTAGGCCTTCCCAAGTGTATTTTCAAGTCAAACATACTTTGAAGTTCAATGCAGTCCAGCAAAAGAGCTTGCTAGAATCTCAGCACCATGGCACCACTGCTCAGAAGTTGAAAGGAAAACAGGCAGAGGGGGGAAAAAAGTAAGGAGACAACAGGGAGATGAGACGAGAAGGACGAGGCTTGGAGGCAATTGGTTACTGTTCAGGGCAGTAGCAGCAACCTTTATGGCAGTGAGGTGGGGTTTAAGGAAGCTGTTTTCTGGCAATCAGCAAAAGTTAATATTGGACATCCCTTCCAATAATCTGCTGTAGAATTACAGCAGATTAATTAATTAAGAAAGCAGACTTGGGACCGCAAGGCTTTAGGTTTGAATCCATCAGATACCAGGATGCCACTAAGGGTCTCTGAAGACAGCACCGCCCAGACACCACGTACAGTCTTCCAGTGGGCTCACCACTCACAGGAAGGCTCACAACATGGAGCAGTGTGATTTGGGAGGCAGTCTTCGAGACCCAGCAGCAGATGAGTAGACAAACATAAATAAGTGGTTTCATGATTAGATTATATTAGTTATAATATTTACACAAATCTAAAGTAAAAAAAATACCATTAGAATGCACATTTCCAGTATATTCTTCAATTAATGTTAGGTTTGGGCAGCTTCCTCAGTGTATGTCCACAGTGGAATTGAGTTTGACACCCTTGCCCCACATAATATACAAGAAATTGGACACATTAAACTAGAGAGGCTTTGAAAAGCTTCATTTTATGTCATTTCCTTCTTACTGTTTAAATATAAATAGACTAAAGACTGTCTAAGCTGGTTTCACATTATGACTAATCCTGAAGCTCTCTGAGGAATAACTCATCTCATTTTTCACTCATTTCATCCATTCTTCTTCTACCATCCATCTTTCTATCATCCGTCCTTCTATCCTCCATAAATCCAACCATCTGTTCTATCCAGTTTTTTCTTTCATCCATCCATTCATCATCCTTCTGTCATATGTGCATCCATCTTCCATTATCAATCCATCCATCCTTCTATTATCCTTCCATTTATGCTTCTATCCTTCTGTCATTCATTCATCTATCCATCCTTCTGTAATGCTTCCATTCATATATCATTCAACCATCCTTCTGTTATCTCTCATCCACCCATCCTACTATCATCCATCGACAATCCATCCTTCTGTTATCCATCCATTTCTTCTTACATCTCTCTCCATCCACCCTTCTATTCATCCATCCATCTATTCTTTCTCTAATTATTATTCTAATTATTTTCACTGTCACAAGGGTAACAGCCAATCCCTGTCGACGTTAGGTAACAATTGACTTCTTATTACCAAGAAAAAAAGAATGAAAGGAAAAAAAATATATCCCTTGATGGAAAGATGCTGATCCATCAATTTTCACAAAATATTTCTAGAGTAACAAAGGTGTTGTGGACCGTAGAGGCTGTCTTCCTGCCCTCATACCTCCTGCCTTTAACACTTCAAATTGATATTCCATTAGCAGAATAGATTTGTACTCAGAGAACCATCTTGGAATCTTTCTCCTCTTGCTTTGTGGCTCTTTTCTTACAATGAACATTTACTAGTTTTGATTATTCCCCAGCACTGAGTGTTCTCCTCCTAGGCTTTGTTCAGAGGCCTCCTCTACGTGCTAATATAATTGTACAAATCATTTGAAATAACAGTGTCTACCTATGCAGTGATTTTCCACTCGTACAGAAGCTTTTCCTTTCTTGGAAATTGTGATTGGATAATCTCCCCTATTATATACTCTTCGGCTTTTGACTCTCATGTAGAGATGCTGAATATAAAGTCATAACACCTTGGTGTTCATAACCAAATTATAACATTAACGCCTATGTAGCTGCACAGCCCCAAAAACTGCAGCATGGCAATTAGACAATTCATGAAGTGATATTAAATCTTACGTTGCGAGCAATTTTTTTAAATTATATGTTTTATCATTTCTGCTACAGTGGAAGCCTGAGAGATGAAGATATACCGCTCCAGGACTGAGCCCAAAACTCCTTACTACCTCTACCTATACTTGGCACGAGCCTTTCAACGAAATACTACCCCAGATATAAGTAAACATCATTAAATCAATCATGCCGACACCCTGCTCAAATTTATCGGCAATTTAATGCTTTATTTCCATATGTTTGTTTGTTTTCCCCCTACCCTCCTTAACACTCACTCTATTAGGAGTCATCAACAAAAAAGGGCAACTCACGAGAGATACGTACATAACCTGACAAATGTGGCCATGTTATAGCTGCTTGATCACCTAGCGTCGACATCTCTCTGTCTGCTCAAATCTTGAGTGGTTACTCATGTAAAGCAAAAATTTGCAGCTTGCTCGTGCATAAGCGGCAGAAGTGGGGATGCGGGATGCATTTTGCACCTTCACTCTTCGCACCCTTACAACTATATCTTGCACACCACACCTCTGCCTCTGCATTTTTTGTATCCCAACTTCAAAACTGGTTCCTCCGCAACTGTGCTCAACTCTCAGGATACATTTATAGGTATGTCAAGGTTTCACTGTACTGAAACATGGAGCAGAGTATAAAAGTACTTGCTAATGACTCTTTCTTTGCACTGTTAGCACTTCGTACAGTGATACCACTCTGCCTTTTGCGGTATTGCTTTCTAATGCGAGCACTTGTGGCCTAGAGCCAAAGGTCTGTTTGATAAAGCGGATCACGTTGCGTCAGAACTGACATTTAAAAAAGCAAGGTGTGCATTTTTAAGTGGATCGCCAAGAGATAAGATTTAGGGGAGCACTCGGGGCTAAACTACACTTATATTCAAACTTCTCCTCAGAGAATTGTGTCAGTTACGTGGACAGCACGTCCATGCATGTAAGGTGCATTCTGGCTGGGGCCGCTGCTTGTTTTAATAATCGCTGGAAAGAAAGCATTAACTGATTTTATAGTTTGCATTAAGGTTTTGACATCAGACATGAAGATTGGGTCCTTGGAGTGAGATGGCACTAAAGCAGATTGTGATGACTTTGTACATTTTAGACATTTTATGCAGTTGCATTAAAGCATATTTAAATGCGATTAACACTGTGAGGTAGCCTGCATTGATTTATAAATTAATAACTGTTGGGCAATGCTAAAGGTTATTAGTTTATAAATCAGTGCAGGCTACCTCACGGCATGAATAGCAAACCCTCTGCAGAGCACTGAGAGAATCAGCAAACTGGCAGTTGAAAGCAAACCTAGAGTAGAGATGTGATGGAGTAGTGAGTGAGTGGGTGGAGGTGAAAGACCCGTCCTTGGTGAAAATCCAAAAATCATGCAAACTCACACTTCCATAAATATGATTTGGTATGCAGAAGGACAACATGAAATTGAGATCGTTTCACCCACTGAATAACGAAAGGCGCATGGTAAACTTTCTGAAGAAAAGGAGCGTCAGTGATGGGAAGCGTGCTCACCTCAGAGTAGTCAGGCAAACATACTAATCCTATTGCGTTTTTCAGATGAGATACTGTGGTAAGCCAGGTGACCTTGGTGATGGTGGGAAGGATTGCCAGAGGGCTGTTCGACTCATGCTGGGGGATATTACTGTTTTGCAGTTAGGATGTACAGATGAAGCTCAGCGTGAGTTTCACCATGCAAGAAAATGTGTCCCGCCTTTCACCTTGTACCTTCACACGTTAGCAATTCATTTATTTATTATTTAATATATTTATAGTTGAAATGAATAATCTGTAACTGGCACAATTCCTGTTTCTCTCTGTCCTGAGGGTCCTTCTCAAATATTTTGAGTAATTTAATTATTTTATGTAAATACATATCTACACACCATTGTATTACGACCAAATACTTGGGTTTCAGAGTGTCGTCAGTGTTGAGTAGATTTCAGTGGTTCTCACCATTACTGATGCACAACAGTCTGTATCCACTGGTACACATGCATATGCAGCACAAACGCTATGATGGATAGATGGATGGTTGATGGATATGTAGTTAGGTAAACTATCAATAGATAGATTGGTAGGTAGGTCGGTTGGATGGATGGATGGATGGATAGATGGATGGATGGATAGATAGATAGATAGATAGATAGATAGATAGATAGATAGATATTCTTTGGTAAGTTGAGCCTTCAATGGTCAACTTCAGAGTGGTGCCTTTATCCTGCAAAAAAGTATTGACGGATGCTGTAGTAATTCTTTATTAGAGGCTTTTCTGAAATCTTTCGAACATAGTGAAGGAATTAAATCTTGCTGGAAAAGAGTGAAATGCAGTTTTATTATATATATATTTTTTTTTTGCTTTAAAGGTTATTTTGGTCCAAGCATCCTAATCTTGGTGTGCAACTAGAATGAGAGCTGCTATTTGTTTTTCCAAAGCAAAACTTTTTTAATTTGTCAGAATAGCATTGAGCTTGTTCCAAAGCCCAATATTCAGACAACCTTCAGCGCAAAATAGCCTATTTCCAAATTAAGTGTTAATTGAACATCTCCAGGCTACCATTTGTAGAGAATTGTTCATTCGTAATACTATTGATCAGGCTGTTCGGGGACTTCGGGGACACAGTGCCACTGACAGCAGTGCACAGAGTGAACAAATCCAATCATGTTCTTTTTTCTATACGTACGTGCTGACAATAAACCCCTGCCTATCATTAAAAATTCACGGCCTAGGACAGAGACACGTCACTGGCAAAAAAGGCAGCTGTCAGAGAATGTGATGAACCAGTGGAGCAGAGAATAAATATAATAAAGAAAAGTAAGACCAAAGCAACCTTCAATGAAAGGTGACTCGCAGAAATCTTTCAAACTTTTTTATCTTCTTAGTGGCAGAGCTTCAATTGCTAAAGTGCTGGAACTACCATGTTGAAAAAAAGAAAATTGGCTTCGTAAATCTAAAATAATATATATAAATATTTTAATATAAAGTAATCTTATTTTGATAAGTTCAGTTGTTATGTGTGACTTGTTTGAATCAGTTCTTTATTTTTTTTTCTATTAGTCATACAAATTTACCAAATTTACTTTGCATAAAAAGTAAATACATTTATGGATGTCCAATAACATCTGGCGACTAATATCTGTTAGAAATGACATCCATTTTTCCCCTAATAATAAAAGCAAAAGGATGAATAAATACTTTTGTATTATTGTTTGACTATATAGCTATCAGTTCTTTTTTTTATTTTTAGAACTCCATTAATTCCTCAGGAGTATCCTTTGGGAAACGATGCCTGTGCATTTATCCCATCACCGAAGTAAACAGGGGGCTACTAGCTGAGCCAGCGCCCGGGGAGCAGTGTGGGAGTACCATGCTCAGGGCACCTTAGCTGTAACTTGTCAGTAGGGGGATTTGAAACGGGGGCCCTGCAGACCCAAGTCCGCTTCCTTAACCACTAAGCCACCAACTGTACCTAAAGTTCTTTTTGTACTCAGAAATTAAACGTTTGGACAGTATTATTGAGGCATATCGGATACCGACAAAAGGTAATGCCGAATTTTTGGTACGTCGTGGTACTACAAATACTAATGCTAAAACGCAGAAACCTTAATACAAGAAGGCCCAAAAATCTCTCTTGCGACCCACCTGCAGTTCACAACCCAGTCTTTCAGAAACATGGCTCTACACTACAGAGGAGATGTCATTAAAGCCGTATTTTTAACCCAACCTTTATTTTTGTAAATTTTGATATCATTAAGTTATCATAATTCCATTTTGTATGAAAGTTTACATTGACAGTTTCTGCTTTTGTTGCAGATACAAAATATAACATTCTTGTTTACTGTGCCATTACCCCGAGTACATCTCGCCTTTTATTGTCCGGCTTTTGGTTTTATCTGCGCTTCCTCTCACTCCTGTTCCCAGTAGCTGGCCAACCTTTTCAAATACAGACAAACACACACACACACACACACACACACATGCACACTTCTAACAGCCATCACATTCAGCTGGCATGACAAGTCCCCATCCAGACAAGTGCCCACCCATCTGTTGAACCTAAGAGAGCATGTGATTTTCATGAAAGTGTTCTATCACGACGATAAGCTTATCTGCATGCAAACAGTGGGGCCTGAGGGGACCCAGGGTCCTGGTCCGAGGTGTTGGATGTCCATTAACGTGGACCACGCTGTCTTTGTTGTTTAGGTAAAGCCTGCAATGCATTTATGTTTTACTTGATGTTTGTTTTCATGATAATTGACTCATTCTAGGAAAAATCCATGCTGATTCAAGAAACACATTCACTCCAACGTTGTTTTCTTTTTTTTACAGGCTGCCCCTTTATCTAAACAGCTCGCCTCCAAGGATACAATTGACTGATTTCAATGAAGCAGACTTTTCATAAAGTACTGTAGATATGGAATGCTGAGTGGCCTTGGAGAGGTGAAGGTAAAGCAGTCTCTGAAGAAAAAACATAAATCTGACCAACAGGTCAGCGCAGCCCTTCGGCTTCCTAAGATGAGGCTTGGTTGAATTTAACCGACTTAGCCTCTGCAAAGACAAACTACCAGTCAATTTTAGCACAGCAGGTTGTGAATTATAGTCTGCTTTTTTAGCAACACCATGAATTTTCTGTTACAAGGAAAAACTACCATACTGATTCTAGGTAAATGCCATTTGTTACAATTATCATGCTCAACACAACAGCTGATCACAAAGCTGCTTTGTTATTTAAATGTTTTATTTGGGCCTAGAGAGGAATATATTCAGTTAGTCTAGATTGCATTGGATGTACACCAGATTGGATTCAACTTCGTTGTCACTGCTCATGTCAAGGGTGGTGAGATGTCTAACTAAAAGTGCAATAAAAGATCATAAAAAGGAATTGGCAGGAAATGGCAGGAATGTAAAAGTAATTTTATTTTTATTTTTTTTTAATTACGAGTAAGCAACTTTTACAAGATTTTCTTTGAAGGTTATGGCTGCTTATCCGGGTTTTATCTGATCCCAGTTCAACTGCAAGCTCCATCCTCTGTCTCACCCATCTCACTCAGATGGATTTTAATACTAGAACAACCAAGCAGGTCAGTGTGAACATTCAAGAAGTTTGTCAAATCATCTTATTCGTCTCCATTCGGCTTATCGGCTCAATTTGGACAAGGTTGGCGGGCCGCATTAAAAAGCTCAACGGGCCACATCTGGCCCCCAGGCTTTAGTTTGCCCATCCCTGCATTATACCTATGTTGACTGCTGGCAAAACACCAAAACAAACGTGTGTGATGCTCTCTTATGCTATTTTTGTTGGATCTGCTACACTGCATAAACCTTTAACTATGTTAATGCCAAGCATAGTATCTAAAAGTGCAGATTTCCACCTCAGCAGCAAAATTTGATCTTCTTGATTAATTTCCTGACCGGTGCCAAATGATACGCTGTCTGCAGCTGGTCCACGCCCCAGGCGGTGAGGACCAATTGTCTCGTGAAGTGCTCTAAAAACAATGCGTGCTCGGTGTGCGTACGGGTAAATGCATTTACCACCGTGACATGTCTCATCCATACCTTCGAGGGAAAGACACGGATGCGCTGCTTCCAAACAGACTAGTAGTGAATGAATCAACCTCCTCTCTCTGCGTACGTTTATGCCTCTCTGTCACACACGTTCTCTCTCCCTCTCCGCCTCTCCGTGTGTGCTTGCCAATTTTGAAGCTTCTTTCCACATCATATTGGACCTTGAAGCGGTGACTTGGCTCGTTCTCCCCTCTCCATCCACCGTTCAGCTGCTGCATTCGCCTCCGTCGCCGCCGCGGACATATGCGGACATATCGGGACGTCTTCGCTCCTGTGCCCGGGCTCGACTTAAAGTGAGTTTGCGCCAAAACGCGCGAGTTAGCGCCTTGCACGACATTAAGAACCGCTCGGCGACAAATCACATCCCAGGTATATGTTATATAACATCTGTTAATCCTTGAAGTTCGTCAGTGATGCTCCCTCAGGTGTTGCGCTGCAACTTTCTCCTGCTTGAAACCGAATCAGAGAAATTGAAATTCCAAAACACCTGCTGATTTAAACTCCACTTTTTTTTTACCTGCTTCAAGGTAAGAAAGTGGAACACATGTCCATCTACAGTCTGCAACTGGAGATGACATGTGGAGAAAAAGCTGGACAGTCTTTTGAGGTCTACCTTTCGTTTCTTTCCTTGGGATTTTTTCAGTATCAGGCTCTGCTGGAGAACTCTCACACTTGAGGAGAAAAAAATCCATATCCACGGCTGCATGTGCACCTCCAGCTGCAGTCTGAGCAAGTGTTGAATGGTGTAGGCACGGGATTTTTTTTTTTTTGCATGCATACTTTGATTCATTTTTGTTGCCAAACAAAGTTTATATTTTACATTTTCTTGTGCATCGGCAGCTGTGGAAGTTGCATGCCTGCTTAATAATGAGAGCGTCTGCACAACTCTGGCCAATTTACCAATGAAATCTTTCCTTGCCATTATAAATTATGGGCAAGTGGAATACATTAACTCAGTCAGGTCCGCCTGAAGTCTCAGATCTGATTGGATAGCGTGACCTTGGGATCTCTCTGCAGTATTTAGAGAGGAGCGCAACGAGGATGGTGACGGGGCAGCTGGGTGGTATTTATTATGAAGGGAACCAGTTAAAGCAAGAAATTGCACAGTGTCACGGGCAATTGGCATTTGTTGCGCTGCCTTGTGTGGCTGAGCTATTTTCCGAGGAAAATGCATGCCTTCAATGTGATTCCGTGCAGTGGTTTGCAACCCAAGGGTTTCAAATCCACATGGGATCACCTGAAATGACAAGTAATTGATTTACAAAATTAAGAATTTAATTATCTATAGCAAATTCTAGAGTGGCAATTTAGTCCAGATGTTATAGCGCCCTGCGGTTCTCCCCAGTTCATAGGAAGGTTCTTGAGGGGTTGGGTAGTGTGACTTGGGAGGCTGTTGCATTGTGGAGACTGCTGCTCCTGCAACTTGATTACAAATTAGCACACGCAGATTAATGGATTGATGGATGCATGGAGCTTAGTCTAGGAGAAAACTCTCTGGGGCGCTCATAGATTTTTGCTGTCAAAATGGGGCCACGAGCCAAAAAAGTTGCATATTACTGCTTAAGTGATCACCTGACTGTTTACATACAGGTAGGGCATGATCTTACAGGTGCAAAATTTAGCCCAAATAGGAACTATCACTTGTTTTCAGCCTTGCTTAGAGTTTTCTTTTGAGCGTAATGTATTGTAGTTATCATGGTTTACGGTCTTAACAGGACCACAAGTGAATACCATTTTTTCGCAAGTTTTGCAAACAAACTACCTGCTACTTTCAGGATGCTTACTGTATTTTCCTGGGTTCCTTCCTGGGACACACAGGCCTGCTGGCTACCAGCACCAGTTTCTTTGTAATCCGTTATCCAGTGCTGGTTCTCAAGACTCCTGACTGAGGATTCCCCCTTGGCTCACCACAGATCCAGTAAGACCCTTTAGGTGCATGTCTTTGTGACCAGCCATCACAGATGCAGTTTTTTCTTTTTTAAGCACAGTCCTGCTCCCCCGTATGTGTGTTTCAGTAATAGTCAGGGTCTTTTGTTGGGGCCTCATGGGTTGTTCACCCGCTGCCTTCTCTCTTCATCGTATTCTCCACGGATTTCTCTCTTGCTTTTTGATTTGCCTTTTTTTTTTCACTTAGCAGTCCTGGCTTTAATCCAAGAAACACCTCAGCAGCACTATTTTTTTTTGGGCTCCAGTGGATGTGCAGTGCTTTGGGCAAAGACATAGAATTGGTCACATTCTTTTCTTTCTGTGTGTGAGCAGAGCTTTTACTTCTCAAACCCTGGTCATTCCTGTTGTTAAATCAGAAAACTTTTCTTTCCAATTTACAATAAAACCTCCGACAATCTCAAGAATATAATCAATTAAAGACAACCGAAACACAAATTTGTCTTTCCCAAGTGCAATCAGTGAACAGTAACTACACATAAGTCCTGCAGTTATGCCAGTCAATACACAGCGTGGCTTCCATCGGCAACTACATAGCCGGTAGTCTCTACCGGCAGGTGTCTTTGGATGAGTGGAGGGAATAAATTATGCAAAAACTATGCTGTTGTGCGCAGAAGGTGTCAGCAGCAGTGTCTCCCCATCACTACATCCCTGGTCTGATGGACAGGAAGGCGTCCTTGTGTTTTGTCATTCTCTCGTCTCCGCAAATTGTCACCTGACTGCCCTCATTCTTAGTCTGCAACAAACGCTTGAAGGGGGAAGATCAAGCTTTGTACCTTGATCTACATCATCCTTTTGTGCTTCTGATTGGCATCACGGACGTGTTGACAGGCCGGCAGTGTCCGTGACCTTGTCAGGAAAAGTGCCTTCATCCCCGACTGAAATAGGATCCATACAATGTGTACGCTCAACCCTGACTGCATGGGATTACAGATACTTTTCTTCTTTGTTTTCCTCTGTCATTGTGCCCATGTGCAGCAGGGTGTTTTTAGCAGCTGTGAGAGGGGAAATTATTTTGTTAGTGGGCATGACAGGATTCGTTCCGTAGGCTTATTTGAAGGAAAGGCTAATTGTTATGCCTCGAAGGTGCATTGTTAATTAGAAGTTATCCCGTGCTGCTCTCACATCGTCACCTCTCTAATTGACAGTCATCGCTGCGTACCACCTGGTCCAGCCTTTAACTCACCAGGATGTCAGAGCAAAACTGGCGGCTTTTATACGGGCATGGCCTTCTAAAAATGAAGTGCGACAGATTGGAGAAGGTACTGGTTGCAGTAGAATCACCTAGAAAAAAATGTTTTAATGGAAATATTACATCCTTAGAAGGTTGCATGATTATATTTTTCGAGCCTACCATTCAACCCAAAGTCGATTTTTGATTCATTTTAAATTAAATACTTATTTACAGGCTAAAGCTTGAAAATTATTTTGTTTCATGGTTTCTCCACCAGGTGCCACCATCTTACTTAAATCCTATCGATTTTAAATGATTTTCATTTTGGCAAAGCTTTTCCATGTCTAACATTAAATGTCAACATTTAACGTAAGCCAGGCAGCCAAACAAGTAATTTGGTGTAATTTTTGCATTTATTTGAAAAAAATGGCAAAATACATTATTTGTTTTGATGGCCCACAATGATAAAAATACAATTGTGCTTCATTCTGTTGTATCAAATGCAGAGGCGTAAAGCGTATAATCTAAGACGCCAAATTGACTTTGATTAGCCTACCAATTGATCGACTCTACCAATTGATCGACTCCATCAGTTCAGAGTAGGTCAAAAGCATGAAAAACACAGCAAAGGCTGTGTTTAGGGTATTGATAAACTAGTATCCTCACAGTTTCTGCATTAACTGTGGTACAATATATTCCACAAGCAATGTTTTTTTTTCTACATTAATACAAAGGGGCAAAAGAAAAAAAACCATTATGCATTGTTAATATTTTATTAATTATGTTTTCTATTTATGACTCCCTCCCTGCCAACACAGAGCCCGGCCAACTTGCCGATGTTAAAACACACATTGTGCGTTTGGACACAAAATTAGCAATAAAAAAAAGTAATATCCTACCAAGAACAGGCAGCGTAGTAGAATGTTTTTTTTTTTTTTTTTTTATGGAGACAGAGGTGCATTTATTAGACCTTTCTTTCTGCTGTCATATTTTTAGGCTCTGAAGATTGGTGTTGTATCAGCATGATACAGAAAAAATAAACTCTCTTTGAGACTGTTGGACTTCTTCCAGTTTGAGACAAGATATCCTTGTGTGTTTAGGGTAATAAATACATCGATAAGATCTACTAAAATAGCACAGCTGAAATAATTAATTACTCGAAGAATGACTGACAGTACTCGTCCTTTTTTTTTTGGTTTCCATTTCTAAAATTGCAATTTATGCTTCTTGAGAACAACAAAGTGAATTTTCCCACAAGCAGAATAAAATTAATTAGGTTGTTTTGAGTTTGAAGTTCTTGTCATAATTTCTCACATCTTAGATGAGAGAGAGATCTTCTGGAAGATATTGTTTATGTTTATACTGCTGTTTGCACACATAGGTAAAATAAACATTTAATGAAAAAGGTTTTATTTATATGATGTGCTTTATATGACTACCATTGTTTTGTATAAACAACATGTTTTTTTTTACAAAACAATGGTACATACGGATTGTATGTGTTTTCCACTGTTGAAAATGTTCAGAGGAGGCACAGTGGATACATTGGTAGAAGAATGATCCAAGAGATGGAGCTACCAGAGACAAAGAGGAGGCTGATGGATGCAGTGAGAGAGGATATGGAGGTAGTATAAGTTGAGGATACAGAGGACAGGGGGAGACGGAAAATGTGGGCACCCTGTGACATCCCCAAAAAACAGACAAACCTAATGTTTTCCACTGTTGATAAACACGCATTAGCTCAGGTGAAGTTATGCCTGTATTGGCGATATGTTCCTTCAAGTGCCCCCAAAGATGGAAATCAAGGGGTGAGTGATCGAGGGATCTACTTTACAGAAGTAAGCTTAAAAATTTAAATAGTTCATAATTCGATTCAATAGCGATTTTTAATTCAAACATTGATTCACTGTACCAGTGAAAGATAAGGAGGTTGAACTCTGTCCATAATCTTGTACTTCCAAACCAAGGTTAGAATGAAAGAAACCCGTGGCCTTATGAAACCTTTAACCATCATCATCATCTTACTCTAACATGCCCTCTATTTGACTGGCAAAAAAAACAAATACAAATTGGACTTTTTTAAATCAATTTTTAAATGTTAATCTATTTTAACAGTCATTAGCCCAAAGTCGTACTGTGTTTTTTGTGCTGTTCCTGCCTTGATGAGAGGATTCAGTGGGTGTCTTTCTCTGTTTCTGTGTTGTTGTTGTTGTTTTGTTTTTTTTTTGGGGAGAATGTAGATCCAACTTACTCTATTGTGTAAATGAGCTGCTGGACCAGCTCTAAAACCTTGGCTATCTTTAGTGTGATAAAACCTATATTTTGTATTTTTGGTTTATGTGATAATGAAGGGATCGGTGCAGATTTTTTTAAGGTTTTGTATTCCGCACACACAAGAAAATAAGTGCTTCTATTCTGCATGCATCAGAGAATTAACTAAGAATGAACTCAAAAGCAAATGTCAAGGCATCAATTAACCCTACAGAGAATAATAGACTGGTGAAAAAGTATTAAAACAATACTGGATCATTAAGTTACACATACTAATCATAATAAAGAGACCTATCAGTATTTTAATTACCGGCAGCAGAATCATTACCTCTAAGGCTGCACGGCTGCAGTTGTTAATAATGCTTCATTAATTATACATACTATGGAAAACACAGCAGCTCTACTCTGAGGAAGTGACATCTCCTTGACTGGACACACAGTTACTGAGTGAGGCTTATCGTTGCCCCGTAGGTCATTCCAAGAATAATTAGCTGAAGAAAGAAAAATGTAAATACTCATTCATTGTTAAGTTCCAGTGTTGTTAAAATCCCTGAGAACAGTCAATTTAGCTGAAGTCTAGCCCTGATAATGATTTAGTCATTAAAATGTAAACAGGACAGGTTCAAAAATTTACATATTAAGGTAAAAAACATTTTTTTAGTATTCAGGTCACAGCCCGCAGCAATACCGATATAATATATACCAGACATAAAATGTTTCTATAATGTTGCATAAAACAAATCAACACATTAATTACAGCACCAAACTCTCATACAACCTGTGTAATTATCAGAAAACGCTAAAATTACCTTTGCTCACATTCATCGCACATGCAGATTTTCTCAAACAAGAATAACTGAAATATATCATATTGGATGCTGCCAGCAGCAGCCCATTGATCTTCATAAGATTTTTTTTTAAAACCTTTTACTTGCAGAAAGTTCCTTCTTAGCTGTTCCACACTAGAGGACAAATAAATAACATTTTAGTAACATTTTAGTAACATTTCAGGGAAGTGGGTAGGGCTGCTTGAGGCCAATCTAGTCTCTGTAGCTTTTAGGGACTGAACATAAATAGATGTATAGTGTATTGATTCTGTTCAATGTTCATTCATTAGAGGATTTTAGGGGCTGCAGTCTCCACAACTCCCAAATCCCACTGTACTGCACTGTGAGCCTTCCAGTGAGTGGTGAACTCACTGGAAGTTCAATAAAGCTCTTTTTTTTCCCCAGCAGCATTTCCCAAACATTGGATTTTTCATAAGAAAAAGCTACTGCTCTAATCTTAAAATTATTGTTATTATTCACTCACTGTGATAATTGTGCCTGTTTAGTTGAACAATGAAAGATTTGAGGAAATTGAAGAAAGACCCATGAGGTAGAGATCCTCTTTAATATTTCTTTTAGCTGCAGAATAGATGTGCATCTGTAAGTGTTTTAACCTATAGATTGTTTTGACATCTGCAAGATAAATAAAACAAAGGTGCACCATCATGATTGCCATATTTTTTATTTATATTTTTCAAATATAAATAAAAAACATCTAGGATTTCTATTGACATTTTCTATGTGAGAAAAACCATCACAACTAAACTGCTTTTTCTTAATCTTTCTGCAATGCTGTACTCTTATTGTTGTGTTCAGTCGCCTCTTATTAATTCTGAAAGCTAATGCTGAGAGCCTGTCAGAACTGCCAGATAAGTGAATTACTTTTAATTGGCTCAACAATGTCTCTGCACAGTCCTGTTGCCGAACCCAAACTTCAGAAGACAGTGCGTTGACACATCAGACAGGATGTTGGACTTCATCACAAGCACAACTCACATGCAGTTTGACTTCTGCTATGGTAATGAATATTTAACGTCTACTTTGGTTGGACTGGAAATACATCTGACTGGTTTAAATCCCACATATCGGACGTCTGCAGACACGGGCTCATTTTAAGACTAACATAAAATAATACTCCTAAAATCCAAAGTTTGAAATGGTTTTATTTTGATTAGAAGTCCAAACTTTTTGGACAATAATTAACAGCATGCTCTTATCTTAATTGAAGAATTGTACCTTAGCGGAATCCTAACAGGGTTATTCCACTCCTAGTACTCAAGCCCAGAATAAAAGATGTTCCCTGACACTCAGTGTGGCAGTGTAGCTCACTTTTCAACAACAACTTCTAAGTTGGAATTTTTTCTCAACACCTCATTGTGTTTTTGTCCCTCGGGACAAACAATCTTGGTCTCAAAGGAAACAACTTTATTTATTGTTATTCAGAGCCATTTATCTTGCCTTTACGCATGCTAACTCATGCAGAAGCAAAGCAGAATCTGGGAACACGAGGAAAAACACCATCACCATTAAATCTACGCTTAAGGATTGATTACTGTACTTTGACTCATTTTGCAGTCATTGCCTTCTTTAATACCAGGAACAAGTGATGTGTCAAATATTTTTTGCGTGCAAAAATGTAATTTTGTTTTTTCCATCAATGCAACCGGGACAGTTTTCTCTGTCACCGCCTGGAACAGTGACTTTGCTGAGTTAATTAGCATTTACATGATTAGTGAGCCAACAGCATTAAAGTGCCTTCAGGGTTGCTGACTAGACAGGTATTTTTCCATTAAAGCCACAAGGTGTTATTTCAATAGTTTGCTTCACTGACTGGGTTTTAATCAATTAATTAAACAGTTAAGGTTTTTCTAAACACACAGTTTATTTTGAGCATACTTTGCATTTTCAAAGGTGTCTAAACTAATGTAACACAACACAACCACATTTGCACTTATTTGTCTTTTACATCGTATGAAGAGACACAGGGTATGCACTGTAATAATCAGTTCTTCTGTGGAATTTCTTCGAAAAAATTATTAAACCTAGCTTTTTTTTTGTCAGAAGATGAGGTGCACCCAATTATAAGGCGCACAGTCATTGAACAGTTTATTTTTTATCTTTTGTTATACATAAAGCGCGTACATAAATGACTCAATAGTCATACAAGTCAAACATTGCTTAACTGAGTCAAAATAAATATAAACACTGTTTTTTAAAAAAAAAAAATTATACACTCGCTTTTTCAGGTCTTGCCTTTTCCATGAGTCAATGTAATTCTTTATCTTCCATGTCTGAGTTTAACAGTTGGGTAATTTTGGTGTCAACAGGCTCAGTTCTGTTTCATCATCATCAGAGTCGTAGTCATTGCATTAACTTAGGGCCAGTATACACATTTTGGAATTTTGGTACGATTAATCAGACATGCACCAATCTGCAATCCGGCATGATTTTTTGGCTCAGTCGTGCAGTGAACACTAGGTTATCATCGTTTGGGGATTGCCTCCTGACTTCCTCACGATCAATTGGTGGTGGGTTAAATGCAGAGCTCACATTTCAGTGTGTGCAGTGGTGTTCACAATGACAAAGTAATGTGTGAAAATCAAGTGTGTTTGAAGTACGGAACGATTTCCCCTTATAATATCTCACCACACATGCGAAAACATACGGAGGAGGAGGTTTCTTATTTTTGTTTTCATGCATGATTGTTTTGTAAAGTGCCTTGAGATAACAGTTGTTATGATTTGGCACTATAAACAAATAAAAGTTGAAAGAAGTTAGAAGAATAGAAGTTAAAAAAAAGGGAACAGCATGTCAGAATTTTCATTTCATTTCATTATCAATACAATGGCAAAAATTTCTACAAAATGAGTTTTTTTTATCTATAACAACTATCGATTACGTTTTTTTTTTCTAGAAATCGTCAAAAATCATCATCATCCTCAATCAAATTGCAATGCATTTAAAAAGCACTTTTATCCAAAGCAGTTCTAGCTACAGGAGTCAGACTTTGTCATGTAATATCACGCAGTGTAATCACTCTTATCACAATTGACCATTGGATCATACAGTGTGAGAACACAAGTTGTAGGCTGCTAACTGATCAATCCTTGTGATTCACTAGTTCAGTATGAGTTGCATAATGCTGCCTTAATTGGAAAAAAATGCACAGTGTACATCCTGGTTTAGCTGTTCAATGAGGCTCCATGAGGCACTTTATAAGCATATCTCTTAACCAGTGGCATTTTGGGCTCCTTATACAAACACACCATAATGTTACATTGAAGTTCAATGCGTATTACTTAGCACTGTTAAAAAACATTATAGTACAGTATTATTCTGCAAGTCTCCTGAGTACAGTAGCTGTAATGCTTCCAAAATCCATAAAGCTCTGCGCCTTAATAGCTTCCTACAGTTGTACTTAAATATTTTGACAGATTTCTAAGCACTAGTTAAGGTCAGTAAATACAACCAGAACCAGTCCACACATTGGACGCAAAACATTAGAGAATGCACCTTATTGTTAGTAAAGTAGGTAAGTATATAGAAAAAAGTATTTTATTTTGGATTTTCACATTAGAAAAACAATGTCCATTTTGTCATAACCAAAAATAAATACTTATTTTCTTATTTTTCTTCAATCCTTGTGTTATTTGTGTAGTAATTAATATAGAAGAATCCAAGGTAAATCACAGGTGAGCTAAAATCATAGCCATAGTCACAGTAGGTAAAAAACCTGGCAACTCATTTCATACAAGTTTTGAGACCAGTAACGCAATTTTCTCCCACACACTGCAATGACAGAGTTTCTCCTTACTTGTGTCACCGCACCGAGTGCCTCGTAGTCATATCAAAGAGGAAATAAACGGAAGCTTACCGACTGTCTGTTCAGTTCTTGCTTTGGGTTCAGTCTACACAGCTCCGTGTAATGTTTTAATGCCCAATTATGCCATTTGATATGCCGTTGATCTGACTCGGTTCTCACTACGACCAAAGAAATAGCGTGTTTTCCCGATTACACGCAGGTGAGCAATCAACGTGCTCGCGCACACATAACAGCTGACCAGAAAAGGGGCGTTCGCCGCGACAGTTAGTAAAGTAGGTAAGTATATAGAAAAAAGTATTTTATTTTGGATTTTCACATTAGAAAAACAATGTCCATTTTGTCATAACCAAAAATAAATACTTATTTTCTTCACTTTCAACTAATAAGGTCTTCCTTAATAAGATTTTGTTCACATATATTCATTCGATAATATATGTACGATAGGGATATCAAAAAAATTGCATTTTTTTTTCATTAACCAGATTTTATCTATACGCATAACCAGAATCAATATACACAAGCGTGAAGAAATAACACTTTGTTGTAATTTAATTACTCCCCCTTTATATATAAATTCGTAATTGTATAAATTCATAGTAATAAGTGTAATCTCTCAGTAAACCATACCAGTGATAGTCTGCCTTTCACTTTACACCTACACATATTGGGCCAATGCTGCAATGATGCTAAGTCTGACAGTGTTCTCAAAGTCGCTGAGTGATACCATTCAGAGAAAACAACCAGTCTTTAATAATAATTTTATCTGCTTCAGGCATTTAATTTTCACTATTCCCCGTAGGTAGGTTAGCCTGATGTTGCACCAATGCTTAGTTTTATTTCTGCTTGGCAACAACCTTATGCCATTGCAGTTTCAGAGTATATTAAGCCTGGTTGTAGAGGTTGAAAATGTATGGAAGACTGTACAGACTATCTGCCGAAGTAACCACTGAAAAGAGGAGAAAGGCAAGAATGATTACAGGTAATGTTATATTTTGACCTTTTGGAAAGCAGCAAATGTATATTCCTTATCTTTTTTCCTGTTTTCCTGTTTCTATCTCCGTGTTATCTGCTCTATACAACCCAAAAATCCGATTTCATTTTATTCCTGCATTTAGAATGTGGTAGTGCAGTATATAATACCATCGGGACTACATGTAGTGATATATTTGCATATTCACATTTTTAAGTACGGTATTATAAGACACTAGTCAGAGATGCATTTTTAAATAAAAAGATAAATATTTTATCACCCAGCACCTTTTCTTTGAACAGTGCATAGTGACTGGAGTCATTGAACGTACCTAACCCCTTCCATATCATTTTGTCACACCGAGTGCATCCCTTTGTATAATTTTGATGAAGTAAATGTTTATAAAAAATGTTGGGGTTTTTTTTGTGGGGGTAGGGGGTAGTGTATTGCGTTCCACCTGACTGCAAAGCCCCAAAAACCTTGCGAAAATGTAAATGAGCACTTGTATCCGGAGAGCAGAAAGACTCTGTGGCACAGTGCGCTGTTCTTAATATCGCCTTTGGCCTCTGCGCTTTCCCAGAAGAGCTTCTTTCAGTAACATCATCCATCTGGGAGAAACCTTATTATCTCACCACTGTACTCACCAGCGGCATGTAATTACACTTTTTATTGTGTCTCCAGCTGTGTTAATAGACATGGGTATTGTCCATTTTTTCAGTTTTCAAGGAAGGCATCAATTCAAAGGAGTCATGGTTTTAATGTAAATCTCTTCAAACACTCAAAGATATCAAAGTTTTTATAGTGCAGTTTAATGATCTAATGAAAATTACAGTTAATACAAGGCAGAAATTGTCTGCCTGTAGTGAATTTATAACAGAATGTATTCATCCATTACTTGGTCGCGTGGGCAGTGCTCTCCACGACCACCTCCCCAATCACTTTGCACCATACCAGCCCCTCATAAACCTTTCTGCAGATGGTGAACCCACTGGAATGCGGCAACTGCCCTAATCAGAATATGATCTTGCCCAGCAGGTCAACCCTGCAGTTCCACAAAATGACATTGCTTCCAGCTAAAAAAAAAATCTTATAATTGTGTTGGTTAATTGTTTTGCTACATTTTCTGGATCGTACATAGGATCCTTAATTTACCTCAGTATTGGCAGCAAAGAGCTACATGATTTGGCATTGTTGATATACTGTATGTGTTGGAATGGCAACTTTCTTGCTTTAAGAAACACTAAAAGAACATCGAGAAAAAAAATCTGGTAACTTTTTTTAGACCAAGCAGAAGGAAAAAAATATGGAATCACTCAAATCTGAGGAAAAAATATGGAATCATTAAAAGTTAACTTCAAAAAACACTTCAACACCACCAGTACTTTGTTGCACCACCTCTGCTATTTATTACAGCTCTCAGTCTAAGTTAATGTGTGACAAACAGTACTCTTTGTCAATTTGGCACCAACTTTCTCTGATTGTTTTTGCCAGATCAGCTTGACAGTTTGGAGTTCTGTCATGGACAATTTTCTTCAACTTCCACCAAAGATTTTGAATTGGATTGACAATATCATGGCCTGGACTATCTGCAGGCCATCATATTGACCTTATGTGACTTTCCTCAAGGAATGCTTTCACAGTTTTGTTGTCTGGCAAAAGTGGAGACCAAGTTGAGCTAGAGCAGTTGTCTACACAAGGGTTAAGACGTCACGATCGAACATGCCAACGGTTTACCATACAAGTTGTGAAACAATCTGGCACTGAATCGTTGACGTCCTGGCGTTCTTATAGCGAGTGCAGTTGATGAACAAACTCCCACCATCCGTGTAGAGCAATCAGTGTCAACTCAGTGGTGATGCAAAGCTCCATCTACCTCAGCCTCACAACAAAAGAAATAAACATGGGCGTGGCCAGCAACTGCATAGACCATGCACACACTGTAACAGTACCTCCTCTTTAACTGGTGCCAGGGGGGCTTCTCTGGGTGCTTCTTGTGGAAGTCTCTTATGAGTGAGGGGTCCAAAATAAAAGAGGGAGACACCCAGGTATGTTCTCTGGGCCATAACCTTCCCAGTCTACCAGGTACTGCCCCCCCCGCCACATGTCCCAACAGGCGCCGCACCTTGTTAGCTGGATGATCACCCACTAGTTGCGGTGGTGGAGGGGGTTTATCCCAGGACATAAAGGACTTGTATCCAGATGGTTTGATTAAAGAAACATGAAATGTGGGATAAATGTTTAAAGACTTGTGTAGTTTTAGGCAGACCCATGGCATGTTAACATTTCAATCTTGTACAATCTCATAGGGATCAATAAAACATGGAATTAGTTTATGGATCTGGGCACAAACCGGAATGTCTTTGGTTGACAACCACACTCTGCCTCGGCCGATTGTGAGGGACGGGGCTACAGTGCTTATCTGCCTTTGTCCTTCTCCTTGCATTGTCTTTAACAAGACAGCTCGAACAGCTTTCCATACTCTTTGAAGGTGCCACATATTTGCTTCGACGGAGGGAACCTCCACAACCCAAGATAATAAGCTGAATAACTTCCCTTTGTTTTCCAGATAACAGTGAGAGCTCTTTAGTGCGCTTCTGAATGGTTGGAAGAATACTCCCAGCCAATGCTAGTACAGCCTGTGGGCTGTGGCTCAGTAGGAACTCCAGCCTGCAACACCAAGGCAGAATCTGTGAAATTTCCATCTGCACCAGAATCAATAAGAACGGAAAGAGGTAACTCCTCTCTACCCCAAAATAGAAAATTGTTGAACTGAATACATGGCAAAGAGGGACAAGACTTTTGTGTAATGTGACTCACCACTATCCCTCTATCTAATGATGAGTCTGATCTTTTGGCTGCATTGGACAGTCCTTCGGGAAATGCCCTGCCTTACCACAATAGAAACAGAATTCCCCCTGCTAGACAGCCCTGTCTACGCCCTGGGAACCGCATACGGTCTACCTGCAATGTCTCTTCAGACAGATGGTTCTGCGCCTGAGAAGAGACAGTAGGTGATTGTCTATCAAAGTTTGCTTTCAGGGCAGGGGAGAAACTAGACTGAACTGAGAAGGAAAATCTACCACACTCCCTGAGTTGATTATCAATCTTAATAGTAAAAGCAATTAGTTCATCTAATGAGCTAATGAGCTAACTTCTTCAGGCCATAAGTAAATAACCCCTTAAACGCTAAATCCTCCCAGCTGCTTCCCACTGTGAGCATGTGGAACTCCACCGAATATTCTGATTTCTGAGATTTCTGTTTCAGTGAAAGAAGCCGTTAGCAGCAGCCCATCCCCTCACTGGATGATCAAAAATCAAATGAGTTACATGCAACAGCGTCCCGTTACTCCATTGAGCTGCCCTGCCAGTAATCAAACTAGTTACAAAAGCTACTCAAGACCTTTCAAGTGATAAGTGGCTGGCTGATGTTGAACTAGGGAGCACTGCAGAAAAAATCTTCCACAAGAACCCAAATCTCCTGCATACCTCTCAGGTGCCGGAACCAGGGATTCCTGGGGTAAACTGGAAAAGCTGTTCATCACAGTAGCAGAGGGTGCAGGATCCACCTGAGTGGGTGCCACATGTTCCATGCATCTGTTCCATCCGTAGATTCAAACTGGACATACATAACAACAGGTTACTTAGTGTAGCTTCCACCTCTTCAACTGTGGAAGAAAGTCGTCCTAGAGTTTGTCTCTGGCATTCTATAAGCATGACAAAGTAGATCCTCAGTGCTCCTGTCTGCTGAGTCCATTCTTCGCCAGATCGATCTGTTATGTTTCTCCAAGGACAAAGAGAGGGTTGACAGAGCTTTCCCCTCTTGAAACAAATTAAATGTATTTTGTTAGAGATGAGAGGTACAGTAGATTTCCACAAGACCAATGGTACAGCAGAAAAATGTAGCCAAGCTGCACCACTGGGGGTGGACCAGGACTGGGTGCTGGCTCACCACTGTGACTGGCTTAGCAATCCAAAGTTAAGCAGTGGTGGAGATCAAGTTAAGCTAGAGCAGTTGTCGAGAGAAATAATAACAATAATAATAATAATAATTAGAACTATATTAATCCCTAGAGAGTATCCTTTGGGAAATTATGCCTCTGCATATTACCCATATCCATAGTGAGCAGGGGGCTGTTGGCTGGGCCAGCACCCGGAGAGCAGTGTGGGGGGGACCATGCTCAGGGCACCTCAGTGGTAACTTGGAAGTGGGAGGATTCAAACCGGGGACCTTCCGAACCCAAGTCCTCTTCCTTAACCATTAGGCCACCAACTGCGGAGCAAATGTAAAGTTAATTAAGGGTTAAGATGTCAACACATGATCAAACGGGCCAACTGTTTACCACACAAGTCGTGAAACTATCAGGCACTGATCGTTGTCGACGACCTGGAATTCTTATAGCGAGTGCAGTTGATGAACAAACTGCTACCATCCGTGTAGAACAATCAATGACTACTCAGTGCTGATGCAAAGCTCCATCTACCTCAGCCACAAAAGAAATCAATAAATGATAACCCATCTATCCGTTACTTTGTTCCCCGGTCAGCTGTCTACTCACACACCTCAATAACCCAAATAATAAAGTTCTATCTATCTATCTAACCCCCCTGCTGGTGGTGAACCCACTGAAAGAACACCAGTTTTGAGAGTAATGGCCCCTACAGGTGCTAGTTCTACAAAAATTATGTTATATTCCTTATTCTTATTATAGGTCCTGAACCATACAACACATAGCCTAGGTAAAGGATCCTAATTTTTCCGACAATAACTGATTGTACTTTTTGTGACATCTGCAATTTCCGCATGACAACATTGTATTCTATGTAGACCTGACGTATTGTGTCTGTTTAAAGTCTCTGCTTCTCTGGATATGGGATTGAAAAATTTCGGATCTTAAATAGAACACTACTACAACTATTTTGTTTGTAAAATGCACATTTTAGTCATTTTAGGAACCTTTTTATGGGTAAATTAAAATCCTCCATTAAATCAGCTGTATGCTTCTCAACAGGGAATGGGAAATGTAGTAAACAGGCAAATTAACATGTGGTCACATTTGATGTTGGAAACTCATCTTGTGCTGCAAAAATGGCTCCTGGTGAGGCAGCAGGTGAGTGTGCAGCTGGTCATGTTTGTGAGACTTTGATTCAGTGCTGTGCTGGACTCACCCACTGAGTCTCACGTGGTGACAGAAGTAAGCTCATTTCTCAGCAATGGAAGGACATATGGTTTTCATACTGTGCAGTTTTCAGTTCCATTGATCAAACAGCTTTGTTTGTGTGTGTGTGTGTGTGTGTGTGTAACTGCTGACACAGATGCTGCTGCCAAAAAGGAGTTATAAAGATAAACAGTGACAGGAAGTAAACACACAGGTGTGCGTGTGGTCAGGATTAAAGTGTCCAGAATAGTGGTCAGCAATGGAATTGTGTGAAATTGTTCTTCTTTCAGCTTGTCCTTTTTTCATCCGTTACGAATACCTTTAATGCATCTTGAAGTATCCACCAATACCTATCCTTCCGCACGTCGCATACTGTAGTCATTGATATGATGGTCTTATTATTCACAAAGATAAGTTGTATGTTTAGAGATTATGTCCGACAGGTTATGGTTACCTTTTGTAGTGAATAATGAAACATCAGACCAATGTCAGTTCGATACTGATTCTGACCACTCAGTTTAGCTATCTTCATCTGATTTGAAAAAGTTTACACAGTTTAGAGCCAAATAAATTCAATTTTGTCTTCTACTGCAGTGATTTTCAACCATTGTGCCGCGGCACACTAGTCTGTCATGAGAGATCGTCAGGTGTGCCGTGGGAAATTATCTAATATCACCTAATTGACCATTGTCTGGTGTCTACGTTGTAATACAGTATGGCAGAAAATATATTACTCTTCTATTCCAGCAGGTGACAGCAAAGGCTACGAATGCCTGTAAAAACAGTAGTTTTATTATTTATTATTAAACCCAACCACTAGGGAGCACAAGCCAGTGTTTTTTCGTGCCGGTCCCAAGCCCGGGTAAATGGTGAGGGTTGCATCAGGAAGGGCATCCAGTGTAAAAACATTTTGCCAAATCTAAGATCCAAGACATCAAAAAGATTTCCATAGCGGATTGGTTGGGGCCTGGGTTAACAACGACCACCAACAGTGCTGTTAACCTACAGTACTGTTGTAAATTGGACTACTGTTGGTCGAAGAGGAGGAAGATTGATTAAGACAAAGAGGGAAAAGAGGAAGGTTAGAAGTGTTGGTCTGAAAGAGGGAAACCTGAACGTAGGTTCAATGATGGATGTTCATGTGGATGTTGTGTGTGCAAGAGACCAGGAGGAAGGGCAACAGGGCTAGAAATAATAGGATGTTGATCCTCAAGTACAGAGAGGGTCAGAAGGAGCTGCATTGTGTTTTTGTAGATTTAGAAAAGGGCTATGACAGGTTTCAAGGGAGGAACTGTGGTTTTGTATGAGGAAGTCAGGAGTGGCAGAGAAGAATATTAGACTGGTGCAGGATATGTATGAGAACATCACAACAGTGGTGAGGTGTGCTGTTGGAAGGACAAAGGACTTTAAGGTAGAGGTGGGACTTCATCAAGGATCTGCCCAGAGCCCCTTTTTTGTTTGCTCTGGTGATGGACAGATTGACAGATGAGGTCAGACAGGAGTCTCCATAGACAATGATATTTGCAGATGATACGTATTGTAATCTGCAGTGAGAACAGGCAACAGCTGGAAGAGAACCTAGAGAGGTGGAGGTTTGCACTGGAGAGAAGACGAATGAAGGTCAGTCATAGCAAGACCGAGTACATGTGTGTGAATGAAAAGGGGAACAGCGGAATGGTGAGGTTACAAGGAGCAGAGGTGGAGAAGGTGGAGGAGT
>JAFBJS010057464.1:10305-21925 GCA_016785265.1 Paraplagusia blochii | reverse complement strand
CCAATGTATTTAATGCCCTTCCTCAGAACATGTCTAAAACATTTCAATCTGAGTTTAATTAATGGCTAATATCCTAGTGACGTGGACCAGACCTGTCTGGTGCACAGGAGTATGTATCAAACACTATGTAAAAAAATAATTGTAGGTGTCTAGATTTGTGCATGATTGCAGTATTTTATCACATCAAAACTGCGATTTTGTCTTTTGCAACTGCCTATCCTGGGTGAGGATCCTCTGGTCTGCCTGAGGTTTTCTCCCCTTTTAATACATGTTAGTGTTAACTTGGAAGTTAAAAGTAAAAAAAATAATAACTTTAAAAGTTCCAAACTTTGTTTGTTGCGACAAGAAAGATAAAGTCTAGTCCAGAATAGTGAAAAAAAAAAAAAGAAAAAAAAAAAACGTTATTTTTAAATAAATTCATTAAGCCTTCCTGTGTGTAGTGAGCCCATGGGATTCATGATCAATATTTTAGCCCTATATCTGGCTTCAATGCACATACCCATCCCAGGCATGTGCAAACTAAGGTCAAAGAGACAGATATGATCCACATTCTCCAATTAATTGGTTACTTATTTATTTTTTTTATTATTATTTCTTGTTCCATCTATCTGCTTTTGGCAACGTCCCTTTGTCTAACTTAAGGACCTGTGATTAAAAATGTTGCCCATACCAGCTTTGCACATTATGTTTAGTCAATGACAATGCAATGCAGAGAAAATAGATCTTAGTGCACCAGGGAGGCACAGGTAGTCTTTAGCCAGAACACCCACTGATTGTATTTAAATCACTGTCGTGGTTCATCCAACTTCCCTGGACACTGACAGCTCTGTCTTTTATCACTTGACCCACATTACAGAGATGTAAAAGCAGTTAAAGGTTAGACCGTGGCCTTTTCCCCATTACTCCCCTTTGTAGATAATTGCCTACTTGCTTCCTTTTAATTGTAAACTCGTCCCAATACATAGAAGAGGAAAATCGAGTTTTGCCATTACAGTAGAAGCACATTTATACACTCTCTTGTTCTTTCAAATGTTCCCATGCTCATCTAATGGCTTTTTCACATGTGATGGGAAAATAATTGGTTTGCAGCGTTAAGTGTGTGAACTTTATTATCCCGCCAAGGCTCTTCGGAAATGCGTAGTGTATAACTTACATGGCCTTGTGGGTTGATGGACTCGGAATATTTTGGTCTGGACTATAACAACTGTAGTAGCTTAGCTCCTATCTTGTGAATCCCCTCTAATTCTTCATACAGGCACAAAATGCTGCATTGAGCTGCTGCTTTTTAAGACTCAAAGTCCCTCAAATTAATAACCACAGAAGAACGCTGTGTGTAATGAAGGTTCCTGGCTCTCTTTTCTCAGCCCTGATGCCGTCTCCTGAATTTTGTTTGCGAATGGAAATTTTAATAAGATCTGCCATGAATACATGCATCATATTTATTTAAAAGAAAAAAGAAAAAATCCCATATCATATTAGTTTGTTCACAAATATGGGACGTAAAGATGGAGTAAGTGGAACTGCAGGCTTGTGAACAATTCAACAACACTTTTGTTGGGAATCATGAATGCCGAAGCCTGTGACTACCTTGACAGATGCTTTAAAATTGAATATAGATTTCACTGAGCAAGGCAGGCGTACCTGATGAATCTCAATTTGCTGCTGTCCATATTTCTTTGTTGCCGTAATGGTTACCTCAAGGTGTGGCATTGGGAGCATTATGGCTGCACTTGTCAAACTGTCAGTACCTTCACACCGTATGAAGTCGTGTACTTCATAAAAAATGCCCATATTTATCCTGCACCAAACCCTACCTGACTATAATATTTCTACCAAATTTTACTTCAACAAAAGTGGGAAAAGTGAAAAATATTGAAATAAAGGTGTTTTATTGCAGAAATGAACAGCTGACAATGAATCATCACCTTATGTTTATACCATGGCTGTGCGGCAGCATACTGTAGAAATGGTGTAAGGTAGAAGGTGAGACAACACAAGGTCCCAATTTTCATATTTTTATTTTAAGCTCATTTAATACTAAGAAAGGGTTTTGTAACGACAGAAAAATTAAAATGACAGTCTGTTCTGTTCGTGTATAAATTATGACTGACCCAACATCTGTTCAAGTTGCTATAGTGCTGTGACAATTCAGAGTGGAAATTATTTTTTAGGAATGCATTTTTTCAAAATAAAAAATATTGTCTTTAACAGGCTATTCAAATTGCTCTTTAGAAAGAAGTAAAAAATGATTCAAACAAAACAGATGGGTTTAGGCTCACTGCTGTTCTCCCACTGAAAAAAAGTAGCCTTCACGTTCTGAACGATTCTGTTATGTGCAATTTTTTTTTTTATTATTATTATTTTGTGTTGTTTTTTTTTCTTTGTTTGTTTTTTTTTTATTTTACTTATTTATTTGTTTATACCACAACTGAAGACTTTTTTTTGTGAAAACGTTTGTGAAACGCCGGACCAACAATGCTATTTTTATTTATTTTATTTATTATAGCCTATTGCTAGCATATTGCTATTGCTTCAGTGACTAATCCTCACATCAATACTGTTCTCACACTGTCTTTCACCAATTTTCTGGTGCAATTGATTGAGCCCATTGACCCTATTTTGCCCAGGTCTGTCATACAGTCTGACAGACCTGGGCAAAATGGGGTCTGGGTACCAGATGCAGCCCGTTTTACATTTTAATCTGGCCTGTGAAACCTGTCCAAAATTTAGTCTTTATTTACTGTATATAATAATTTTCCTTCTGCATATTCCCTTCAAAACCAGCAGTCCCCCAATAAATAGTCAATCAACAAATCATTTATTTTTTTTTTTTTAATTTATATATAGCCAACATTTAAGTCAGGGTTGGTAATATCCAGGGTCTAAGGGTCTAAGGACAGACTTAAGACCCTCAGCCAGGGTAAGGAAAAGCTACCAAGGGGAAAAAAAAAATATCAGGGAGAAGAAAACCGGTAGAAACCTTGGGGTGTGAACAACAGGAGAAGGACCTCCTATGGGTTTTGAGGGTCTATAAGATGCCTTTTTTGCAATTCTTCAGTACGCTACTTTTCATTTTGTCTTGATCCTGACCTGGCCTGTGACCCCCCAACTTTAGAACCACCGGTTGCCCTCGAATCAAAGTACATCTCATGCCTGCTCGATGTAAAAATAAATTAGCATTACGCTGTG
This sequence comes from Paraplagusia blochii, assembly GCA_016785265.1. Classification (NCBI taxonomy): domain Eukaryota; kingdom Metazoa; phylum Chordata; class Actinopteri; order Pleuronectiformes; family Cynoglossidae; genus Paraplagusia; species Paraplagusia blochii. The sequence continues at coordinate 18,736 of JAFBJS010057464.1, read as the reverse complement.
TATGCTGGCCTTTATATAATGTTATATTGCATTGTCAAGGATGTGCCCTGTCTTTAGCACCAGGTCAGTAGGGTTTGATTTCAAATGTCCAGAAAACATCACAGGATAAAGAAAATTGATTGACAAATGATTGAGAAGGAATGCATTTCTGACGTTTGCTCTCCATTCCATACATGTGTAAGCAGTGCACAGCTCCTTATTGTCCTTCACATCTTCAGTGTATGATGCCTACAAGGCACAGGGAGCAATTCGGCTGAGATTAACAGCGCCGTGATGATGCATATATAAAGTGACAGCAGAGTATGTTATTAAAATAGACATGGCGCACTCCAGAACATAATGTATTGGAAATGCAATGCCTTGAAAGCTCTAACTTAATTTCCATGACATTGTGTTGTTTTATGTTTATGTTCCATTTCACAACTTAGCTTTATGGCCTGGAATAAAGCCTGGAGGTTGACATAAATCTGATCCGAAGCCAGGGCACGTGTCGGGCCGATGATGTTTGTACATCCAATGCCAACTTTGTGTAAATCAAACGTGCATTTCGATTTACATCAGCAAGCATTTTAGAGTTGTTCCTTGAATCAAGTGCAGCGACGTACGGTGTCTCACCATCACAGTAAAGCGAGAGTCTGTAGACCCCTGCTAGAAAACAACAGAAGGCTGAATCGAGGATTGTATCAATTAGCTGTTATCCGAAGCAAACATTGTTATCACAGTTTACTAGTACGGCAGGTGCGCACTGATGTTGCCGGCATAGCCATTGCTCCATTCTCCACTGAGATTACCTAAGTAGGAATGAGTGACGATGCTCAGTGAGGCTACAGTTGGGGGTAGTGATTAATAAAATGTTACTCCCAATTAAACTATTACTACTAACTACTAGTATACTGTGAGAACCTACAGTCATCAGATATGGAACAATTTGCTTTTAGCATTTGAGCTTAGCGTCCTGTAACCAGAGCAGTATTCACAGCAATCTCCATGACCACCACCCAAATCTGACCACACAGTACAAGCCCCTCATGAACCTCAATGCTAATCGGGAGCCCAATGAAGGGCGCCAACCAGCCTAACCAGGATTCAATCTCGCCCAGGAGGTGAACACTTGTATTCACCCGAATTGATTTCCGTTAGAGTCATTGTGGACAGTGTAGCCAACTGTGTCTGACTGCCTCATCTCCATTGTCACTCCGATCTGCCATTAGCCCAGTATTAATGAGTCCTAGGAGTGTTTTATATAACTAACTTCCAGGATTTTCTATTTCCTAAAAGGAAATATCTACATGTTCCAAGGAAATAGGAACTGTAGCAGAATTACATTTAATCCTACAGTTTTAATTAATACATATAATAAATTTTGATTAATGAGTCCTAAACCTATCATCTTTAGATTCTGTTAAAATATATTATTTAATTTATTTGAAAACTTTATACTTTTTTTTTTTTTTTTTTTTTTTAACTGAAAAACTTGGCTGGATTTTGGTTGAGGGGAAAACACATTTGCCCTATTATTTTCGAGAAAGTGCAGTTTTGTGTGTGTCAGACCATTGAGGAGTGTAATTCATTTCCTAAAAGGAAATATCTACATGTTCCAAGGAAATAGGAACTGTAGCAGAATTACATTTAATCCTACAGTTTTAATTAATACATATAATAAATTTTGATTAATGAGTCCTAAACCTATCATCTTTAGATTCTGTTAAAATATATTATTTAATTTATTTGAAAACTTTATACTTTTTTACTTTTTTTTTTTTTTTAACTGAAAAACTTGGCTGGATTTTGGTTGAGGGGAAAACACATTTGCCCTATTATTTTCGAGAAAGTGCAGTTTTGTGTGTGTCAGACCGTTGAGGAGTGTAATTATTAAGTACTACAACGGATAAATAAAAAGAGACTTGTTTGGACCTGGAAATTGATACAACTAAATGGGTTATTCGAGGTTTATATCATTGTGATTGTGTCAATGATTTACCTCCAATTTTATATAGCTTTAATGTGACTATTAAAATTATATCCCAGTAGATAAACCTTTATGGGTTCAAGGTTAGGTTCTTGTTCTTTAGTACAATGTTTCAGCTACATATGACAAAGTTGTAAAAAAAAAAAGAAATGTTTTATTTTAACACAAGGGCAGTACATAAGAACACATGTATTGCATTTGTTATGAAATATATATATGTATACTGTATATATATATATGTATATTGCACCTTTATCACTTATTCCTTTATACATCTCTTCACTTACTAGTAAAATTTAATGATGCTGTAATCCCATGCAGGCCACTCACACAGCTGAGGTTTTACATGGACACTGGTGCAGCTAATGGGAGTTTAAAAGTTATCTTGCTAAAAGTTCAGCTTTGTTTTAATAAATAATGGATTTGACTATATGGCAGAACAAAACTAATTTCCGTCCTACCTAGTAATACTGGGGTTTACAGGAGCACTGATACCACCTCCTCTGCAATGGCTGCCATTGTTCATGGCAGACTTGCTTTTCAATTTACCCTTTTGATACAACCTCTTGGAATGGCTCGGCTGGTGCCACCAGGGGGTGCAGAAGGCAGCAGAGCTTTCTGCTTTAATTAGAGCCGGCGTGATACATGTGCCTGTGTGTGTTGCCACATTTCATTAACAGGAGGTACGCACCACTGATCCGACTAAGGGGAACAGATAGGCAGCATGTGCTGGTGTAGTTCCCACCGCCACAAACGCAGCCACTCGCTTCTCCCTATTTTACCTTGGGAGTCTTGTTGCAGCTCCCCAGGAGCCGAGGCCAGTCAACATAGTTCCACTTGATCTGAAGACCCACGAGGAGCTGAGTGTCAGGATTAATACTGTTGAGAATAAGCAATCGTGCTGTGTGTCAGTGGATGAACTAGAATGTGGTGTTAGCCTTCTTTTTTAGCATTTAGGTGTTTTTTTTTTTATAGCATTTACTTTTACTTGAGTATTGATCATCACGAAGTGTTCTTCAATTAAAAAAAATAAAAATAAAAATAAGACTTGGCTTTAAAAATGGAATACAACTCTGAGAAAATATACAAACAAGTTGCAGGGACAATGTTTGTGTACGTTCAGTAGTGGGCAAACGGCTATACGGGTGGACTTCTGTGAGGTTTCGTGTTCGAGTCCATTAGCTGCTAGGTTGAGACATATAGTTTTCTATACAGGAGGGCCCACAATATGGTGCAGTGTGATACGGGTGGCAGTTGTAGTGAATGCTGCCCCTGCAGCCCGGTTACAGATTAATGGATGAAGATAAAACACCTGGTTACTGGGGCAACTGGCACCACCTAAATCATGCTGCTCCATACTTCCTGTGGGTGGTGATATTAAAAACTACTTAAGTAATAAATCTGCATGAATCGCCCACAAACAGAGTCTTTGCCCATGCCCGCTAAACAGCTGAAATAGGGCAGTGACATCAGCAGGAACAAATGCATCATCATGATGGAAATAGTTTTTTAGGGACTTGTCCTACAATAACAGTATTTAAAACTGAAGACCTGAAGGCACATAGCGCCATTCAAGGAAATGCTTGGATAAAAACAGCGAATGTCCTTGTAATTCTGACACTGGGAGTACCATAAACGTTGTTAACAACACTTTAACTTAATTAACTTAATTAAAAAGAAACCAAAAAAAGGCATAGATAGCTTAATATTTAATTCAGATGGAGATGGTTTGGACATGTTCAGTGACAGTGAATGCATTGGTGGTTGAATTATTTTAGAGATGCAGGAACCAGGACACAAAGAGGAGATTGATGGATGCAGTGAGGGAGGACATGGAGGCAGTTGGAGTCTGAGTAGAAAATACAAAGAACAGAGATAAAGGAAAATATTCACTGTGGCAACCCCTGAAAAAGGAATTGTTCTTCAAGTAGAAGAAAATTAAACAAAATATCCAAAATGGGTTAATTTTTAAGGAAGTGGACTTCTTAGAGTTGAAAGATGTTTCATTCTTCAACTGAGGAACTTAACTGGTTCTGGTTGATCTACTCTAGTAGTAGAACTCGTTGTAGTAGTAGTAGTAGTAGTTCTACTGCTCTAGAACATGCCCTTCAATTAAAGCTTCCAACTAAACCCTTATTGGATATCATGACCTGGATGAATGAGAGTTTTCATAGACAAGAAACTAAATAAAGAAAAGTGAGTAATACAATTGAAGACAAACACAATTAAGCCCATATTAATGAGAGATGACCACTGTTGGACAGAACCTATTGATTATAGATTTCCTAGGACAACGCTATGGCTACCGCGCTTTAAACTCCAAGACCTTAGTGCTGACTTGTCTTTGTTGAGGTTTTATTGATTATTAACAGACTCACCTTGTGCCTTGTTAGTTTACAGCGAAGCATCCGTCTTATTTCCCATCCAATCTGCAACATAACTGATGATCACACGGCTTCACGAGACAATGAAATCAATGAAACCACCCATTAATTCAGACGTTGTCAACATTTTTTTTTTTTTTTATGACTCAGACACAGCACTGTCTCTCCCATTGGACTGCGGATTTTAACTGTGGGCTTCAAGTTATATGAAGCAAATCAGATAAACTTCACTGCTCCTCAATGACAAGTGGCTGTTATAATGTCATGCTTATGTTGAGTCACTTTCTCGCAGCAAGTTTCTCCCAGCATCAGAGTAGAACTTTGAGTTTTTTTTATAATTACCTTTTCAACACTGCACCAACCTTGGCTTGTGTTTTGTCATCCTTTACATCAGAAATACTGTGACACTGTGTACCATTTGTCCCAGTACTACCTTAGTGAGTTTCTAATTTATACTCATCATTAGCAGATTGGCATGGAAAAATCTCAATTTTTAGCTAGCATTTTTGTTAGGCTAGGGGATGATGTATAAGACCAGACCTTCAGATTTTAAAAACACTTAGGGTCTAGTTAGTTGTAGCTTGGTAAGACGACGTCTATGTTGGAGTTGTAAGATGGATGTAATTTAATGATTTAATGGCCTACATTAACTTCCTGGAGGGAAACACTCACATCTTTAATTTGGTAGCTTTCGTCTGCCCTCACCAGAGCAGACTTCTTAATTGGCATCATAATTTGATTAATTGCTTTCTCGTCATTAGGCCCAATGAGTTTTACTCTGTAAGGAAGCATAAATCGTCCGTGTATTTACGAGCAATCAGATGATCGAGATCCAAAGACACGTAGAAGAGATGCCCAGCTGTGCAGAGTAATTGGTTCTCCATTATTAGCTGGGTATTTATGACATTGAGGAGAGAAAGTTTGGATCAGGAGTTCATTTGGCGCCGTGACTAGTTTCATCATGCGTTGCTCAACAGTAAAAGTAGCCAGTTAATGTGTGTAAGACACCAAATCGCAAAATTATCTCAAGTATTTAAAGGTTCCAGTTCCAACACCAGGTTGATCTACAAGGTCAGAATGAAGACAGTTTGAAGACAGACAGGTTTCAAAGATACATTTTAAGATTCACATGAACCATCTAGCAAGACCTGCATCTGCCCTACGGGTTACTAATATAATTTTGGGCCGTATGTTAAGAAAGGTGTGGACTAGTCCCCTAGTCCTAGTCGACTTTAAACTGCATTTTCATTCATTCAGGTACAAAATATATACAGTGGTGTGGTGTTTAAAATTATCACATATTTATAAGGAAATGGGCGTATGTAGATACTTCTTTTTTCAAAAGTACTGCAGATAAAACTAATGCAGCTCCATTGTCTACACCAGCAACCAGGTGCTACTGCATATTACATACACTTAATGGCCACATAATTGGGCAGGGACGCCATTGTCGTGATTGGTGTGCAATCTTGAATCCAGCTGGCAAACAACATGCAAATGAGTCCTCGCTAATTCTCAACCGGTCTTACTGACACGTAAGCTGTGAGAGTGTCTTTGCAATTGTTAATGCGTCTGCGAGAGTTGAGTTAATCACTAAATGTTACTATAGTGTTAACTGTACTTACAGTCAAAATAAATTAAAAAAATATATATATTTTTTTTCTTTGATTGGTATGTGTGATAATATCCAGCATTTCAAGTGAAACACACATGGACAAATCACCATAAGGAAGGCTCACAGTGTGGTTCAGTGTGCTTTGGGTGACAGTTGGTGAGACGCAGCACTCTGTGACTCAGAGAATGAAGATGAATGGAAGACTACATACAATCCGTGACTGGAGGATGTTCTTATTACCATTCTGTGTCCCTGAATCACTTTATGTGCAGTCCAACCTGTCATAAAGTTTGAGTTATGCTGCTCACTGACAAGAACGGTCTAGACAAAGACTAAACCTTCAAATGTCACACTTTTGGATCTTTGACGAAGTAAGAAGAACTTTTACATCAGGAGAATATACTTACTGAAAAGTTTTTTTTTTTTTTTTTTTTTTTTTTCTAATGTTTAGCCATCAAATAAATCCAAACTTCCTGGATCCTAGTTTTATTTTTTTAGACGCTTGTTTAATTTGGGAGCCAATGGTGTTTCTTAGCTGTCTTCTTTTTTTTTTAAACCCTAATTTTCAACCATTTTCCGATACATTGTATCTATTACACCTTCACTGTAGTGAATATGAACATATCAGTAGTTGTTTCAATAGATAAGTCATTTATTCATTAACTAATCTTTATCCTCGTATCTGTTACCTGGTCTCAGGGGCAGAAATCTCCACTGCTGCAACCCAAATCACACTGAAGCCTTCCTGTGGGTGGTGAGCTTAATAGAAAATATGTGGGTCTGGCCAGTGCAATGACCATAGCATGTATGTCGCAAAATGGAACCTGCAGTCCACCTCCTTGACAGCCACAACTTTCATCACTAGTTAATACATTAGCTTATATTTAACCAATTTGCCTAATAGTTAATTAGTCTCTAATTAACGTTATAAAAATGAATGTACCTGTGGGAAATAAATGTTCTGTAGCCGCAAGGCATTTCCATCAAATATATTATTTTTGCTGTGATGACAATTCTTACTGTAACTTTAAGTCATTCGTTTGTAAAGCCATAATGTCAGTGACATTTGGATGACTTTGCAATAAAAGGGACTGGATCATTGAAGGGTCATTATGAACTCGGAGAAACCCCGCCTTTTCCGAGTTCATCAGTATTCTGCGGCCACAGTGAGATATCTGGGTTCAGAATTAACGAGGGGATCCACCAGATAAATGATCAAAAAACTAGGACAACCGTTGTCCTTGAACTTTTAATGGCCTACTAATGGTGTCCAATCTTAATGGCTGTGTCCGGACTAGGTCCATTTTGTGTTTGAACAGACTTCAGACGAGAAATAATATGTCTCCACCCCTTCATTTTGGTGTTTGAGTAATAATAATAAGCATACAAGCTTAGGAATTTCTGGAGAGAATAAATCCTCCCAGCAGTTTAACCCAAAACTCAGCGCCAAAGTGTCGATGTGCGCCTTAAAATGTATCTTATCAAACATGAATAAAACACCACGTTTTTATAATAGGGTGTTATTTGCTGTGTGCAGGCAATGGATTTTCTGGCAGTGTGTTATCTCTTTTAGTTATTATTCCCTTGTTTCAGCTTCATTTTTTATAATTAATCATTTTATGCTTTTGTAATTGTGTGTTTGAATTGGGAAACATATATATTGATTTTCTTCTGCTGCTAAAAACCACTGCTGTAATTTGTCTTTTATATCTGTCTTCCCCCTGCATTCTAGATATAGACGAAGACAAAAGCCGGAGCAAGAAAAACGGTGCAGAGAAGACAAAGTCCAGGCCATGGCTGAGGGGATGATTAGTTCTCAGAGTGGTGAGTTGCAGATATTTCTTTTCCATAAACACCCATTTTACATGTTGGGTTTGGTTGAGATATTATAGAAATTGACTCCACACAACAAGAGCATTTTATTGTTTGTATTTCAGCAGACTGAAAAAGGTTTGTTTGGACAAGTACCATCGCAACCATTTGTTTTATTTTATGCAATCAAATTGTCAAATCAATTGTACCGATGGCAGACATAGGCAACTGTTTTATTTAGCCTTTATATATATACATATATAATTGAATAAACAATTATTTTAAGTCATAGTGCCTTTTCTATTACACTTTACTCAACTTTATTTTTACATATTTATAACCTTATAAATTAAATTACAGAAAAAAAAAATTACAAGACATTCTGTACATGTATGATATATATATATATATATATATATATATATGTAAAATATGTCAGTGTCTGATACCTTTTTTCAATGTTTAGCTAATCTCTATTATTTTATTTATTTTTTATATTTCAGCTGATCCATTTAATATATACCCCCCCCAGTCAAATCTACAAACGTCAGCTACCTGGTTCCCCTGCAGGCCCAACATATTAAGCCTAGATGGGGTTTCTTCATGGGATTTCTGGAAGGAAGATGTTTTGTTTAGATCATTGCATAGTAT
>JAFBJS010057463.1:42252-61676 GCA_016785265.1 Paraplagusia blochii | reverse complement strand
CTGTCAGGGTGGACTCTGTCCTATGTCTTAAAAAATATCTGACAGAAGTGTGAAGATAGATAGATAGATAGATAGATAGATAGATAGATAGATAGATAGGAGCAACTGGATTGTAATTTCACCTGCATCTGTGAGGCAATATAATTTACAGTCATGGAAAAAATTAGTAGACCACTCTGCTGTTTTCTTCAATTCCTTGTTCATCTTAATGCCTTGTTCCACTAAAGGTTTATCACCTGGGGAAAACAATGAACACAAAACCATGCAATGACTAAAAGCACTGTACGGATTCACGGAGGTGATTTTTGTCACTTTTTTGTTATTATATTTGTCGAGATTTATGTAGATTAAGTGGAAGCAGACTTTTACATGGACAAGAAATTAAAGAAAGTGTGGTCTAATAATTTTTTTCCATGACTGTATATAATTTTGGCACATTGTTAAGAATCGTTTTTGATATATAGTTATATAAAGCTGATTATGTAATGCCTGGGTATGCCAAATGTGTCCTAAAAAAGTTTGAAAGTAAACTGGATGCATGTCAAAGTTGAAGCTACTAGATAGCATAATTGTAGCCCTATTTAGTAATCAAGTCCTACATTGGTTTGTACAGATTATTACATATTTCCAGGCATTCTATAGTAGACCGTTATCTGCAATGGTTGTGTCAGTATCAGAAATTTAATTCGAGATAATTTGTTATTCTGAAAGGTAAACTTAGGAGGAAATTAAGTATTTGGACAATACCATCATATCAGTTATTGGATATATGTTAGCAACGAACATCCTCAGTAAATAGCAACATATTTTCTTACTTAGAGTCCTTTAACAAAGAGATCAGGCCCAGGTTACAAACAAACAATGTCATATTAGTAAAAATCTAACATGGTGTAATTTTCCTGTAGTTTTCCATTAAGTTTATCCCATATCCATTTTTTCCAAGTTTTCGACATCCACATAGTCGCAGAACACGAAATCCAGGTCAAGTCAAGCTCGGACCAACAATGCTGGGGTTTTATGTCACTTTGAAGGTGTTACGTCACTTTTGAAGACGTGTGTTTATTAACCCTGTGACTTTCGTGCAGGGAGCATTGACGCAATGAGTGGAGATTGTGATCTTCTGCTTATTCTGACAAGGTTCCATTTGTTCTAGTATTTTACCACATTCATTAGAAGGATTTATTTCTCCACCAACACCCCTCCCTTTAAAAGCCTACGGCAACACAAGTGGTTAAAGCATTATTAATATGATATGCTTGCCTGTAGTGGTTTAAAAAACTGATGTCATTTAGACTTGAGCTCACATGTATCTTTAGTTACACGTAATCTTGGGGACTGCGTTGGTGTCATTTTGAGGCTAAATGTGACCTAAATGTTATCAGGCACAAAACTAACACATTTTTGTTCACTATCCAATAATATTAGTGGTACCAACAGACATTTCTGCAACGTTTTCAGACTAATTTGACACCTTAGGGTGAACAGGTCATAATGCTACATTATATGATCCTAACTATTACATATTCATGCAGATGTTCTAGTCTAGTCCTCCGAGCGCTACTTTAACAAATAAAATTAGTTGAAATTATTAATAAATTATTTTTATAGCTCAATTCAAGCAGATAACCTTAACAAGCTTTCCCCCCCTGAAAATTTAGGATATGCTACTGTCTACATATCTTATTTTATATGTAAAGAAAACTTTGAAACATAATAATAATAATAATAATTATCACTACCAGTGAAAACTGAAAAACTTTCCCTCATTAACATAATGGTTTCCAATATTGTTATACTGTATATCCAAGACAAAGGTCACCCAATAATGGTAAACACAAGTCAACATGAACTTTATCAATACAATGCATTATTCTGAGAAGAAAGAAAACAACACAATGGGCCAGTCGATTGTTGACATGTCAATTCAATTTTGAATTTATTGGGGGAAAAAATAGAGCATTCATCAACTGAAGTTTTCATTTGAAACTATATACAAACCTTAAGTTTTGTTCAGATTTTTTTCCCCCTCTCTGTTTCCTGATGTTGTTTTTGTTACTTGTTTTGTTTCACTTGTTGTGGTCGTCAGTTAGATTTCATTGTTCTCTCCCGTGTTTTTGTTTGCACTTCCTCTTTTTTTGCACGTGTATCTAACCCAATTGAATGCTTTTGCTACTTCCTATTGTTTCCCTGTCTGGGATTGCGTTCTATATTAACTCTCTGTCTTACTATTGTGTACTACTACAGTTATGAGTTAGATATTATTATGTATTATCTACCTCTGTTTATGGTACATTACTTACAGTAAAAAAATAAATAAATAGGAACAAAACAAATGTTGAAAATGAATAACTAAATAAACAAGAATAATAGAATTAAACTCAAGGGTAATATAAAGAAGAGTAGCCGAGTGTAAAATATTAGTCAGCTATTAAGTGGTTCTGGGGACACTGGTGTTACGCCATCTGGAAGATTGTTCCCTTTTTTTGTTTTTGTAACGCATAGTTTTACGTAAATAAGGGTCAAAGCATTTTTCGCCGGTTGAAAAAAAATGTAAAATTATTTTTATTGCATTTTTTAGATGCCTTGAGTCACCTCTCTTTCGTCATTTTCCCGCGGTGTGCACCTGGGAGAGAAAGGCCTGAAGGGAGGGGGCTCCGGTCCACCGTGTAAAAAAAAAAAAAAAAAAAACGGGACGAGGCGGGGCTTTGCGCCGCAACGTCCCAGCGTAGTGCGATTCTCCAAACTCAGCTGCGCACGTTCCATGGAGTACGTGCGCGCTTCCCGGCGGCACCAACGGAGAGCGCGCTCTGCGCTAACCATGTTGTGAATGAGGGGATGGAGTGACGTCAGTGGCCGAATGTCAACAATGTAGCGGCTGAGAGTAGGCGTTCTAGTCGAGTGTAACAAACAGCGGAGACACAGCGGCACGCCGCGTTGGAGCAGCACGCACGCACGGACGGACGGACTCACAGACACGCGTGCACATTTACACACGCCGTACGGCTTCACGAAAACGAGCATTGAGTTTGGTTGTGCAGCGGAGAAGAAGAGGTAGCGCTAGCGAAGAAGTGGGTGAGCTACGTGGAGCTGGGAGCCTTTGAGGAAACGACAAAGCGAGCCATCATGTGAGAGAAGTTGACGTGGGAAAACGTACAAAAGGGCTGGAATACGAGCGGAAGAGAGAGAGAGAGTGTAAAAGGTGAGCTGTCTCTTTTCGTTTTTTACAACCACCCCCCCCCTTCAGCACGCTGCTTTCTCCCATGATTCACCGTGTTTATCAATCACGGTCTATTGTTGGTCAGTGATAACGCTTCCACTTCAAACTTGTGGAGAAGTGGCGTAGGCGGCCGTGTGTGCAGCGCGCTCCTTCAGCGTGACAAACACACATACACACACACACACACACAAGACCCCAGTCACTTTAAACGGTTCGGTCTTGTTAACGGCGCAAAGTTCGCGGTTTAAGAGGTGGGAGGGAAAAGAAACAAACAGGAGCGCGTGTATTACGCTGTTGTAAACGCGGCTTTGGGAGTGAAATACAACTCTGCACCACATCCTGTTATGCTTTGAGTCAACGCTTTTTGGGTGCGCGCGCGCGCGTGATTTCTCCTTCTTCCACTCTTGTGTGTGTGTGTGTGTTTTTTTACGTTGTTGATGGCAGAGCAGGGTCACACGGCCACGCCGCTGCCGCCTGCCTGAACAAAAACAACAGGAGCTGTCACTTGTGGCGTCATTAAATGTCCGCCTGAGTCACTGTCAGTGAATAATCTTTCTTTTTATTATTATTATTATCGGTAGCCTGGATAGCTTGAATGGCAGTGTGTAAATCATCTGACAGTATTACACCTCATGATTGTATCTTATCTTTACTGTACATTAAACACACACGCGCGCACACACACACACACACACACACACACACTGCTGTATTTGCTGTGTAAGGACGAGCGGTAATTACTATGACAGCCAATGGAATCGTCTCAATCTCTCCACTGTGCAGTTGCCGAAACGTTTTGCTCGTCATTGTTCCTCGTGAGACATTAGTATAGAAAACGCACATTACTTGAATATGCGTAATAATAATAATGATGATGATGATAATAATAATTATTATTATTATGGTGATGATAATAATATAAGGGTTATAATGGGATCCGTGTCTTTACACACCTTCTTGCATTGTCATGTCAATTGATGCAGCGCCGCTTAGTCAGTCTCTGTCACCTATACTATGTAGAGTCACGAGTGTGCATTCAGATTTTTATACGGTAATAATGTCGTATTTATCGGCCATTATCAAGCGTAAAATACCGTGTTTCTATTAGAGGGTTTTCACGAGTGCTTTGTTCGCGCGTTTTCTGTCCTTGTTCATTATTGATAATCATTTGGATATGGTGTATTTACGTCCTTTACGTATATATATATATTTTTCACTATTGTTATTATTTCGGGATTCCGGGATTTTCCACCGTTTCCTGGATTAGCCCTGGAAGCGCTGCTGTCAACAATGCGGTGATACAGCAGATTGTGAAAGGAGGCAAGTGTGGCGTTCACGGGCATCACAGCCTCTTTGTTAGTGATGATGCAGGGAGGATGGCGAGGAGGGGGTTACGTTACTCCGGCTTCGTGCGCAGGCATTCCTGATGTATTTCCCACCCTGCGTTGTTATCACCGCTGCTTGGTGCGGGGTTTTTGTTTTTTTTTTTTTGCCACGGTGCTTGAGAGGAACTCAGCGGAGCTGATGCCGCTGAGCTCCGGCTGCAGGTGCGGTATTAGTAATCCATTGTCAGTAAATCGCGCACCACACACTGACGTCGCTCTGCTTTCACAACACGTGTATTCGGCGGCAGTGGCACTCATGCGCAGTCAGTGTTTTGCAGACAGTCTTTTGTTCTGTTACAGTATGCCCCCTTCATGCACGCTGTCCCTTTGCCATGCACGGTCGATTGGGATGACGACTCTGGTTTTGGTGTTTGTAGTGGTGCAGAACTCCAGAAAATGGAATATAATTTTATTTACTTCACTATCTCGTGTTTTGTTGCCTTGTCAGCTTCATGTGCAGCAGTATGAATCATAATTTGTTTATTGGCATGAAAAACACCTCTTAAATAACATTAAAAAGGGCTATCTTGCACATGACACATGATTTTTTTTTCTCCATTGAGAGGCTCTTGTAATTGATTCCAGATGGGGATGTGTATTTATCATCCTTACTTTCAAGGTATCTGTAAAAAGCTGTGTACAGTAAATACAGACTGGTTATTGTGTTGTTTATATGTTAAAATTCCTATTGGTTAAAAATACTGCTGATTCCCATCCATCAAATCCATCCAGAATCAATGCCTAAATTGTGCAGGAGTTACACTCATTTGGCACTGACGCTTGTCGACCGGTTCCCGCCTCATCACTCAGCTTTACTTGAGGAACCATAGGCTACAGCGGTGTCTTATATAAGGTCCCTGAGCAGACATGTTCTCTCTCTGTCCCTGTCTCTTCACTGACAGGCTGTAGATAAATCTCAGCTGAAAGAAACGGCGTTTCAGAAACAAATGTTGTGTATTTTATAGGATTGTCCCTTGGTTTGAGTCAAAATTAAAAAATTAAAAATGTTTTTTTATTAAAAAGTGAATGATTTTAGAAGCCAATTACATATTTAGTTTGAAAACGTATGTTTTTTTAACCTACAAATTTCCTGTATCCCAGTCTCTCCCAAAGGTTCGGTATTACCTAGATATTGCATCACGCACTTCACCCCCTCTTCCATCCGCCTGTTCCACTTTTCTTAAGAAAAAAAAAAAAGAAAAGGCGCCGAATTATGAGGAGACTACAAAAGAAAATAGACCTCGGTTGCAACGAGAGAGTAAATATAGATACAAAGATATAGTTTAAATGATAGCAAAAAAAGAAATGTCTGCTAAGTTAATGTAGGTTTTAACAATACCTGTCGAAAACCTTATTTCCATTTCAATAGAACAAAAGAAAAATATATTTTTTTAGCATTTTATAGCACACCAACGTAATGGAAGGCATTTTAGTTTGCTGATATCCGATATTGTCCTTAATTTTCCAATACCAATATATGCCACAGTTTTCCTCCAAATCTGAGGTAAATTTCTCAGAACCCTATGTAAATTTTTAGATTTTAGATTTTTATTATCGGAGGATAAATCAGTATGGATCTACAGATCTGCGATATTAGGTAATTATGCTAACATCGGACCAATATTATTGGACATCCCTAAGTAGAAGAGTACAGAAATAGGACTTGTCTGTAGTGAAAAACAATTGTATTTCAGTTCAAAAGAAGAAATAGTTTAGAAATCATTAACTTAAATCTCTGTTATTAATATAAGGAGAGACAGATGGCTCTAGACGCTGGTATTTTCCCCTGTTTTCTTTTTTTTTTAAATTATTTTCCACTATTTCTCACTTCATATTCCTAATCGTCTGCCACCTAACTGTCATTTCTGGAATTATATTTGCATAAAGTACCAAAAAAAAACAAGTAGCCAATCGTTGCTATTATGTTATAGATTTTATTGTTCTGTCTGCATCATCCTGAAGGATCCTTTTCATCACTGAGGATATTTGAGCAGCACCCACCAGTTCAGCCTGACATCTGAAGTGCCTTAGCAAGGGGAAAAAAAACATGTTCCCATAGCTCTCCCACGTCAGCACAAAGGCATGTTTGACTGGGCTGCTGCCAGTGTGAGGCGTACATAGAACAGCACTGCTGGAAGAAATCTAAGATCCTGCACTTTACACCAGAGCTATTGTTCCCGCCCCCCGCCCTGCCTTTCTTCTCCTCTGTCATCTCATGGCTGCTCATTCTTCGTCCCCTGTCGTTCGTGGCAGTGATGATCGCTGGCACATTTGTGGGTTCCTCGTATTCACAGAAAAATATCTCCGAAGAACTAACTCTCACCAGCAAGGGTTTTTACAAGTTTTTCTTTGTATATGCCTCAAAAGTTTTTACCGCCCATCTTTGGTACTGGTATGTTTTCTTGGGTTAGAATGTTAACACTTCCCCTAAAAAAAAAAAAAAACATAAGTTGCACTTATATGTGTGTCAAACACGCAGACTCATCTTCCTGCTTCACGTTAACCCCCTGAACCCTGCTGCACCTTTTGCCCCATTTTGCGCAATTGTTTTTTGGTGGGCTAGTGGTTGAGAGAGCGGATTGGGTCCGCAAGGGTTCATGTTCTAATCCACCAGCTGCCAGGTTGCCGCTGAGGTGCTCTCAGCATAGCACTGTCCAACTTCCTGTGGGCTAACCACCCACAGGAAGGCTCACAGTACGATGCAGTGCGATTTGTGTGGCAGTTGTAGTAACTGCAGCCCCTGAGATTCGGCAACGGACAAGCAGAAGAAAAGGAATATGTTTTTTTGTTTTGTTTTGTTTTTTTATGACACCTAGAGGAGACAAGATTCCAGGCGGCTTGAAATTAAAGCAGTGGAGTAGTGGGGAAAAAAAGGTCAAATCAAGTCCAATAATCCAGTTATTTCTCACTACTGTGTTGTGGGGACCGTAAGTGGTGTCTCGATAACTACAAAATTTCAACAAACTGGTGTTAAAAACAATATATATTTGTTTATTGTAATTTTTTTTTTTTTTTTTTTTATCAATGCCCGGTAGGCATATTATTTAAATACCCTTCACAGGGTAGCAGTAGATGTATACAGAAACTATTTGATTGGATGAAATGTAACAAAACTTGCCCTCGAGTTCCCTTGGGGAAATTAAAGTATGTGTATAAAATTGACGGTGATTTAATCCAAAAGGTTAGATGTCAATGTTTGCTCCTATCTTGTTTCTTGATTAGGTATACAACCTCTACAGCCCAAACTATTTGATAATCTGTGATCTCAAAAGCTTTAGCACGAAGCCACTTGCTCCATATTTTAGTTCAGGCAGAAAGAACTGACCCAGTTACCTGCATTTGCTTCCTTGTAGTTTCTGAGCAAAAGTCGCCGCAGCAAATAAAAAGTGCTGTATTTATATATCAGGTTCGCAGTGTTTGGGCTTCCAAAATGTGTGACGTCTCATGAACTGAGATGTTAAGTCTCCAGTCCTCTTAGACTAGGCAGTGAAGCCGCCCATTCTGGCCTTAATGAAATTAATAAATTAGAAAACGCTATAAGTGACAAGATCAATCCAAAGTACAAAAATTGTTGCAGACTTGACAATCAGTTAATACGCCTTACAATGGCGGTAAGAAACTAGCTATTATAATATTCAATATAATGGACTGATCTGTGATCTTCAATAAATGTTTCCCATCACTAAAAAAAAATGATGTTTTTCATTGACATTTTTATTAATGATAATCTCAGGAGCCCAATTAGTGAATCTGGGCTTTATAAATAAAAATGAAATTGACTTAAATTCTGGTTCTTTCTGGACAGTGAACTTCTGTGACATTTGCTTTCAATGACGTAAGATTTTTCCATGGCGTTGCAAGTTTTTTCCCCTAACCTTCCTACCTCCCCACACCTGCGTTAGCCTTTTTTTGCTCAACTATGTAGAGTGTAAAAACTGCTGTTAATATTCCTCATTAATCCAACTAAAATACTAACCATGAAGCTGCGGTATGGGATTTTACTGAGGTTTGATTTTTTTTTTTATATTCTGAGTGCAGAGGGACAGACCAGACTGCCATAAATTTCATTTGGATTTTCTTAGATTTCTCAGGTTTTTATTCCAGGCAAACAACCGCCGTCTCTCTATTCCCCAGAGTTCATCCCTTGCTGCCACCATAGGAACTGTATGCATTCCATTTCAAATTGGAGAAGGGAGGTGGTGTAAACAGTGCCTCTCCAGACTCAGTCACCCTCTAGTGTGAGAAACTCATGATGTACATTCAGAGAGTACATAAGCGGTTATGGAACTGGCCTGGGGTCCTGAGTGTTCCAGGTTCAAGTCCACCAGCTGCCAAGTTACCATTGAGCATGGCACTGTTTACAAAGCTGCCCACTGTTTGCTTTGGTGATGGGTTAACCTCAGAGGTTGTAGTTCGTTGTCTGCAGTGGTGTGCTGTGTCGCAATGACAAGCAGTCACTTTCACTTCACTTCTCTTTTGATGCTATCTTCTACAAGAAAAAAAATTCCAAGTTTTCTAAAGGCAGCAGAGTCAGTTCAAACCCAGAGAAAGAACACCGTTGTGTGTCTGCTTGTCCGAAGTCTGAGGTCATATCCTCATCTGTGAAACTCTTTTGTTCTGCTCACTGACATCGTAGTAAACAAGCTGAAACAGTGAGACGCTCACCAAACGTGCCGCCTTGTCTCACCTCATTTTATAAGGTATTTCTTTAGCGTTAACGCTTGATTGCACATGCGCTGTCACCGTAACTACAGAACATTTGTGTCGTGCGGGGTTTGCATGTTTTGATGTTAACCCCAAGGCTGCGACAGTTAAGTTTCAGGTGTGAAGTTGCATTAAACGACACACACAAACAACACTCTAAGCAGAAAATACAACGTCATCATCAACACGGTTTTGACTCGTAGACTTTCTGTTTTGATTTCGTCAGTTTCCTGTTACGCCACCTTGTGTTTGGGTCCGATCGCACGTTAACTTTGCTGTCATCGCCTTCTGTTTTTCTGAGTGACTGTGTAGTGTCAAGCTGTAACTTAAACCAGTGTGCGTTAAAGTTTAGACCAAAGCCAGTTCCCTCCTAGCTTAAGGGTATGAGGTCATTGTGCAGCTTCTCAATTTTTTTTGTCCCTCTTGGTAGATGGTAAAATATATGTGTAAAATAGAATTGCTTATGGTTGACAAATTTTTCTCAATATTCTGTTGGTGCGACTTATACTCAGAAGGTACTTACAGTAATACATTTATTTATTTATATAGATTTTTTCAATTTTAGTTTGTTTTTTATTTTAAAAACCATACTATAAACTATCAAACAATTCTGAAGACACAAGCTGAGTAGTGTAACAAATGTGTAACCCAGTGTCAGGAAACCTTAAATGTCTGGGTTTTTTGGGGGCCAGGGCGTTATAAATGTCTCATTATCATTTAAAACCTTTTACTTTTAATATACGGTATATAATATAAATCAAGTTGAAAGTAAACTTCTTAATTTTAGCTGCAATGAAGACCAGTTGCCGTTTTTGTGCACTAATCTGTTTGCGTTGTATTACCAAACCGAATAACAAACTCGATCAAATGTTTATTCTTGGAAAAACAAGTTTTACATTTTTTTTTTTTTTTTGATGTCTATGCTAAGTCCCAAACCCCAAATGGTTGGAAACGAGACGTACAACTCTCTTTGATAGTCTGTTTGTTTTTCTGATTTATCAAATTGTAGAAGCGAAGAGAGAGAGAGAGAGGGAGAGATGCTCCCCTCGCAGGCTGTATTTGATTAAGGCTCTGTTTGAACTCGGCAATTACACTCGATTGTGAACTCAGCCACATCTGGGGAGCAACAGTTCAGTCAAAGTTTAGCACAATTTACACCGAGGAGGTGCTATCGGTATTTCTGGAATGGGGTATAAAATAACTATTGGACTCCTCTGAGAGGAGATGTCAGGGCTGTGGAGCATTTGTCTACGCAAGAAGCCAGCGTTGTCTTCCGTGGCTGCAGATGTAGAGTCAAAGGCCAAATATTACACTGAAACATTACATAACAGCACTTCATCATTATTACCATAATTGGACAGTGAATATCCTAAGGTTTTTTTTCCTGTTATTCCCTCTTCTGCTCATATCCATTCTCAGCGCAAACTAACATTTAACCTCCGCACAAAGCCCTGAACATACATGGTCAGAGCTCTGTTGTTTCTGATTAGAGATAAACCATTATTTTTATATGTTGTATTAGTGAGACACATTTTCCACCAATCCCTCTGCCACCTACCTACTGGTAGATCTTTATCTATGTGTTGTTTCTGTTGTTTTCTAACTCAGTGGTCCCCAACCACTGGTCCGGGGACTTGTATTGGTCCATGGGTGAATTGATGCCGGGGCGCAGAGAAATAATGTTTCCTTTTAGCCCCATCTGGCTGTTACTTCCACTTGATCCATACCCATATCAACAAAAGAACTTAACAATAGAATGGCTAGGATTCCAAGATCAATAATGCAACTATATTTGATTAGGAAATATTTTCTCAGTGAAGACAACAACAATAAACTCAGAATGATGCAGAGTCATAGATACAAGATTCTAACTTTTTTATACCAGTGTGGTAGCAGAAAGTTATAGTCTGTGCCCATGCACAGTTAATTTGAGTAGGAAGATTTTATTGGTAGGAAAATATTTCAGAACAAAATTCTATTTAATTAAGGTGTATTACTCTGCCACAACTTAACGACCGGTCCGTGAAAATAGTGCAAGACATTTAACCGGTCCGTGGTGCAAAAAAGGTTGGGGTACAGTGTTCTTAACTGATTTACAGTAATTTCTGTACATTATTTTCCCAGCTGTATTCTTTAAAAAAACATTTCCAAAATAGAAATTTGTTTGAAAAACACACAATTCCTCTGAGGCTATTGTTGCAGTAAAGACACATTGAAGTTTCACTGCTCCGGTGGAGTAGTGAAGTGTAAAAACAGCACAGTGCACTCGGCATGTGGTTAAGTTAAAAAAAAAAAAGAAAAAACAATGCAGCTGCATCGACATTTGCCACTGGGAGGTGTGAGTGGTGGAGTCGGGCTGGTGTGTCCTATCAGACTGACAGAGGTGTTTCTGAATGTGGGTGGGTTTGTGCAGTGATAGGAGAACGGGGTGTGCAGTGGTGGAGAGATGTGCAGTTATGTGCCCACTTCCTGTACATTGTCATTGTCAGATACTGTAAATCATTTTCACTGAGATCATGTGGGATTAGCCGACGTTGGCTTTTATTTTTTACGCAAATATCTAAAAAGAAGAAATATGTTTTACTTCTATTTTGGTATATTTTTTACTGTGGTAGCTGCACAAGTTGATGAGACTACAATTATCTAACATGTGAACAACACGTTATTGTTCACTTTAGTAAAACATAGCAATTTCAAATCAATCAATCGATGTTAAAAATTCCTAATATTTCATTTTAGATAAAAGTGATTTCATCAATATTATTTAATAATAAATGTAATATTTTTAAGAGGTGCATATTTCAAAAAATGATCTCAACACGTGTATTTCATTATTCTGTGATTTCTACTTTTTGCCAACTTTATTGTACAACTTTAAAAAATAAATATCTTATATCTCATATCTTGTGACAAACAAATGAATATTTCATTTTTTGCTATTTCTCATTTTTTGCCAATTGTCTTCTTTTTTACAACTGATTGCAAATTGTGATATTTTCTTTTACAATGTATTTTTTTTTTTTTACAATTTTTTTAATTTTCCAAAGACCAAAAAATTTTTGAGCTTTTTATGAAACCTAGCATGACTTAGTTTCATAAGCGACGATGCATGGATTGAGCTGGATTCCCTTCTTTTGATCAACTACGACATAACACGACCCTTTCAGAATTCCACGATGAAGATGAAGCCTGACGATCAGAAAAACAAGCAGATCAGCTCAGATCCAACTGTTAGTAAACCCTTGTTGTTTCTCTCGGAAGCTCTGAACGCCTCCCGTCTTGTTATTTAGACGCCGAAAAGAAGGATTAAGAAACAAAGGTAGCCGGAGCAGTGAGGGTTAGTGAGAGCACAGATCAATAGTGGTGGTGGCTTGAAAGGCTGTAGGAGGCAGCCATTTAGACAGATTACAGTAGCTGCTACTCTGCTTTCATCTCACTCGGGGTTTGTATCTTGAGGGAAGCCAGCAAATTGGCTCTCATCGTGCCCAGTGAATGCTCAGTCTGATAGCTAAGTCTGTTTGAACTCTGAATGCTGATGTATATTCCTACAGAAAGCCATACAGAAAGGAACATTTACGCGGATGTGTCGCTCTGAGCGAACTGTCACAGTGATGTTCTCTGGTAGCAGCAGCATTTGCACTGCCTGTGTCTTCAATTTTTCGTTTTCCTATATGTATTTTCATAGTTCTAGTCATAGTACAGCTGAGATTGACGTAAGTCAAGACTGCTGGCAAAATTAGAACAGGAGGCTGCGTTGGTGATTAAACAGAAATGGTTGATGAGCAATTTAGCCCAAATGGTCACAACAGATCATCTTTACCTTAACACGCACCGTCAGGTTATTCTGGTCTATATAAGGCTGGTACTTTTATTGTCATGGTAACTATGATACAAATTGCATAAGCGCATGCTCAAGACCTTTGTTGTCATGGCAACAAATCAACACTGTTGATGACTTAAGAAACAGTTGTTCTGTTTGTGCACAACGTCAGTTAAGTGAGGCAATTCTCAAAGAATACACATTTAAACCAGTGGTTCCCAACTTCCGGGTTGCAGACTGGTACTGGTCTGTGGGTCAATTGGTACCAGGCCACTTGCATTATTTCCATTTTTATTTATTATTTGGTGTTTAACAGTGTTTTATGTTGAAAGATGACCACATCCCCTCGTGTTTGTGTATTCAGGCCAGGTCCAATATGTCAAATAAACGCCAACTGGCTGCCTCCTTGTGCGACCTATCACAGAGTACGCATTCTCTGTCTGGGACGTCCACGTCCCCCCATAGTGGCTCCCTAATGAGGCAATGAACCATTTGAAACTGCTTTGCCACTTGGAGGTGAAGAGTTTTGCATTAAAAGACAAACATGATCAATTATATGATGATTATAAACTATGTATGCTAATCAAGTTTCATACTCTCTCTCTGTCTCTCTTTGTCTCTCTCTCTCTCTTGAGCTTTTCTTTATTACTGCAAAAAAAAAAAACACTCTTTTGTTCCACTTATATTTCTAGATTTATGTGATAGTCCCTGTATTAATATGTCAAAAATGTCTTTTCTTGAACATATTTTTTTAACACATTACAGTCACAGGGTAACAGTGATTGTAATCTACAATGGTAAAAGTGTGGTAAAGTAACATCGAAGAGTACAATAACCCTCTCTTTATAGAAGTTATGTTAAATAACCTATGAAAATAAGCAAAGTACAGAAAATTATAGAAAAAAAAATATTTTTTTCAAACTTACATTCTTAAAAATGTATTTCCGTTTTACCATGCATTTTATGATGCAAGATTAAGATGTTAAATAGATTATTGTTATTAAAGTTATTTAGGTTTTTACTAGATATAGTTTAATAAAGAGTTGCTCCATGATCAAAAAGACAATACAATACAATACTGGACAATTTTAAACAAAACCCACAGCAATTTTACTCTGGCTTGAAAACTGAAAATCTGACTACTTTAATGTCATAAGATTATACAAAATTAACAAAAATAAGGTTACTACATGAATTGAACACCATTACAAAAACGCACCATTAATCTGATTTTAGAAATCTAACTGACAAATCTTTGAAAGATTTCAATAAGTTAATGAATACTTACAGTAAATACAAAAATAAATCCTAAAATTATAGGTCTTATACACAAAACAGTTTTGTTAATGACAGAAAGTTTAATGAAGATAAATAAATTAAAAAACATTAAAAAACTTAAAAAAACCTTCCTTTAACATATTATGCTCATTCATAATTAATAGATTAACTCTTTATTTGATTAAAGAATTAAAGATCATTTGTGTGAAGAAAAGCGGTGCCCAAAAAGCCTCAAAATAGAAAAGAAAAGTTGTTGAATTTGACACTTTGTCCTGCCCACGCACAGTGAAGCTGCCAATCAAACGTCAGAGTCTTTGTGTCTGTTTATGAGTGGCAGAGAAGTAATCATTGATCACTTTTGGAGCATGAAGCACAACTACGTAAGTAGCAGTCCTGCTGTTTACTGTGTTTATGTTGTCTCGCAAAACTGTTAACAGCGTCCTGTGCGCTCAACCAGAGGTTGAGCAAGTCTGGGTGGGCTGAGTTTGTGCACCTTTGTATAGATTTAGATATATAGATTAATATTGCAAACATTTCATTAATTTTATTCAATGAACTTTTCTTGCTGTTGTCCTGTCGTAATCCCCTGTACTAAAATGACTTGAGATTTTTTGTTTTTAGAAGATGAAAAAAATGTTAAAGTGAATGTCCCTTTTTTGACAACTTCACCAAGTTGTTGTCAACATTAACTTCGTCATCTTCCATTTATAACTTAGTGTTGCAAAGGAAATCAGGCTTCCTTCTCTGACTTCCTTTGCAGGTGCTACAATAACAGCTCAAACAGACCCGATAGCCAATATTTATTTGCAGCTATTTCTCTTCGAAGGTTATTAAATGTATTATTTATTCACTAAGATAATGTGGTGACGAGAATAACGGGCCACAGCGAATTTGGAAAAAAGAGACAACAAAATATTTGATTACCAGATGTATGTATCTAGGTGAGATTTTACCTAGAGTGATGAAAAGTAAATCTTAAAACATAAAACAAGGTAGATATTCATCATACGTTTGTTAATCAGACTTATCTATTGCTGATTATGGACCTTCCACTTTCACTGCATGTGATTTTTGCCCATTTGCTCTATTTCCTTGTAGAAAATTGAATAAGCACTGAAACAACTTTAAAACCTCTCCCTAACGTTAAATAAAATACTGCATTGAGGTGCAGTTAAGGGGAGAAACGTGAACTCCGTGTGAGAAAAAGCATTGCAGCTGCTGTCGCTTCATGTGCTGTTAACAACTTTACCACAGTCTGCTGATTATGTCTGGTTTATTCTGCTGTGTGAACGGAGTAAGGTCTACAGCTTTTTGATACGTAGACCTCTAGTTGTCGATTATTGTATAAAGTATGTTAGTTATGTAGAACATAAAAATCAAACATGGCTGCCATCAGAGATGGCTTGAATTTCTTCAGAATCTGTTGTCTATCTACTGTTTCTATATATCTATTTTACGTAAATCTAGATCTTTCAACTGAATCTGAGATACAACTAAGGCAGAATTATAAATACCATGGACAATAGTGTAGTTCAGACTCTTGTGATGTTTAGATGAGTTTTGAACAACCAGCACTTCTCTGCCCATTCACACACATCACATCAGTCACACGTGGTGTATGTCTGAAAGTTTAATGGCAAGTTGCTTGAGGCACGGGGGGTTAACTGTGGCTTCCGGAAAGTATCTGGGCTCAACTGGACGAGAAATCTGTCTGTGTGCTTCCTCTCGTGAACCTTCCCGTCTTCACTACTGCCTATAACAGTAAAGAAGCCATTGTTTTCTGTCACAGCCATGATGAATGTGGAACTCAGTGGGAGACAATATTCAAATCACATCTCTGGAATGTTTCGCAAATGAATTACGCCGCTCTTTATTCTCTATGATTAATCTACACTTGGTCGGTAACAGAGTTTTCAAGTGATAAACCTGACAAATTATTTATTCGTTCAGATAAGAAAAAAAAAATCAATAGGGAGTGTTTTGGTTTCAACATAAAAAACAAATTTAAAAAAATTCGAAAATTAAATACTATACTAGATAGATGCTACAGACAGATTTAAATAGACAATTTCCTCGAAGGATCAGTTGTAAATGAAAGACTATAAATGTATATTCCCCATAACATTAATACATGTTACTACAGTTTATTGTTATTTGTTTACATAACTAACATGGTTAATTGTTGTGAGAAAAAAACATTTTTTTAATTAATAAAGTTAAGAAACTGTGCTGCATTGACATCATAAAATGCTTCGTAAGCTCCCGTGGGCCATAAAAAAAAATGACTTGGCGGGCTGCATTTGGCATTTGGCGGGCCTAGAGTTTGATAGATGGATAGATAAATAAATACTCTAGATCAGGGGTTTTCAAAGCGTGGGGCGGGGCCCCCTCGGAGGTGCGTGGTGCGATGCTGAGGGGGACGCGTGTGACCCTGGGAAACATGCTTTTTTTTCCGCTGTACTACAATTAAGTGTAATTGCACATCCTTGAAAGTTGAACTATATCTCTTTTTTTTGTTTCTTTATGTTAACAAGGATACGATGTTATGAGAGGTGTACCTATAACTATTTTATAGACAAATGCTGTTATTTTTAGTTGCGGTGGAGAGTGGGTGGGGTAGGGGGCGCGAATTGTTTTCTACTTGCTAGGGGGGGTAACAGAAAAATATTGGGAAACACTGCTCTAAATAGATAAGCCTGGATGGATTGGTATATGCTGTAGATAGGTAAGAGATAGGTGGATGGTTAGATAGATGGATGGATAGATAGATAGATAGATATTATATTAACAATACGACATTAGAGTCACCAACGATCATAAAGCAACAATTTAAGGTGGCAAAACCCATTGTATTAAAATGACCATCTTTACACAAAAGAGTATTTATTCATCATTTGGCATGACGACAAAATGCCTGTTGCGCTGTTAAATTTGTCAGAAGGAATTGAAAATTATATATCAGGTAAAGTTTCAGTTCAACATAAAAAGAGGGAAATAATAGCATATTTCCCCGCAAACTTAAGCAACATCATATTTTTTTTGCTGACTCCTTTCCTTATTTGTCCCTTTTTTTAAGCCTTAAAGGCCTGAATATCATGCCGTCGTTATGTTTTCTTAAACATTTTCATTCCTTAACTTTTAGCGGAGCTTTGATTGATGTGCAGGAAAAAAACACAGCTGGATAACCTTACAGGGTCTGTCGTAATTCTTTTGTGACATTGTGTCATGTTTTGATGATTCCTAGATGATCCTTCTGTCTTTTTTGATAAATCTTCTCCTGCTTTACGTAGTACAAAATGATCTAGCTTCAGGCTTTGACTGGTGTGAGAATTTTAGATTTAGCCAGTTCTCAGCTTTTGGGAGATGCGAGGTATCCTGATCCTCTTTAGGCATTGGAACATACTGCCTGTTTTTTTTTGTTATTTTTTTTTAATTCAATCTCGAGCTACGTTATCAGGCCCCAACGCACCAGAAGCATTACACAGTGGTCATGAGACACTGCCCTGTATCAGTGGTGTGTCTATTTTTAACTCTGCCGTATCACATAGCCTGTCTTACTATTTAGATCCTTTGTTGAGGGGATAGACTTGTATTGTCGTAGTGTGGTTGTTGTCAGTAGACTTTTCTCTCTCTGTTGAGTGGCCTGTTCTTTAACCGACCACCTTTGCACTTTAGCTACAAAATTGCAACGATAGCCCAGGTACCCACATATTCGTCAGACCTATATACATACTCATTTCTTTAAATCAATGATTTTCAGTCAATTTCAGTTTGATGAAAGCGATTGAAAACATGCTCTTTATGCCACTGTAAGATGTAACCAATGAAAATAGTGTCAATAAAAAAAATGGGAACCTGAGAGAGAAATTCAAATCCATGCACAATGCATGAAGTGGGTGTGACTGCAGGATTCTTGGTTTCGGAAATTCCAATGGCAGAAGTGTAACAGGAGAGAAGGGTTGGTGTACTGACGTCCAAAGCCTTTTAACCTGATAAACTCAATGTATCAAAAAATCTCTTTTGTCAGAGGCCAAAGTGTGTTGTAACGTTTGACCAATAATATGTACAGTCCATTGCAAAAGCTTTTACTATTAAAAAAAAACTATTAAATCCAGTATGCATACATATATACATAGCAAATGGGTAGATGGGTAGGTGGTTTTCAGTAATATAGTCACCTGCAGGGAGGCTTATGAGGTTCTGTGTTGGCCTGGTGGTTAAGGAACAGACCTGGGGTCCGGAGGGTGCAGGTTTGAATCCACCAACTGCCAGTGAGGTCCACTGAGCATGGCATCTTCCCCAACGTCACCGCTCCCCGGGCGCTCAAAGCTGCCCACTGTTCTATTTGGTGATGGGTTTAATAGAGAGGACAAATTTTGTTGTGTGCAGTGGTGTGAATAACGACGTCACAACGACAAGGAGTTTGCTTTCCCCGCTTCCTTTCCTTCCCATGGTGCAGTGGGATTTTGGGATAGTGGATAAAAATGCTACTGCAACCCAGAAATGATAAGTGGATTAAGATAAATTAATGATTATTAGGTGGAAAGACTATCTATGCAATATATATCTATTACCTGATGGTTTAAAACCAGAATGATTGCTTACTGCTCACGGCAACTAAGCCTTTAATATTCTCCTATGCACTTTTTTTTTCCACTGTCGTCATTTTTCTTTTTCTTTTTTTTGTCTTTTGGCTGTAGTTTAGGAATTTTCACTCCCTCGGGCTCATCTTGCAATTTTGTTGACTGCTTCCTCCCTTCACTCATATATAAACATGAAATGCTTTTGTAAAAATGACATCTTGAGGCCCTGAAGACTGATGTCATCTGATGTCACATGTCACTTCTATAGTTTAGTCTTAACTAGAATTTTAAGAGCCAAGGGAATGCCTGAGCTCTAGATTTAGAGAGGTAAAGTTCTCCTCTCTCCTGAGGGAAATCCAATGTTAAGACAAGCCCACCAAAGGTCTGGAGTTTTGTCAAGTCATGTGAGGTAGTGTACACAGAGCAGGAGTGTGAAT
>JAFBJS010057463.1:14868-41908 GCA_016785265.1 Paraplagusia blochii | reverse complement strand
TAGTCTTAACTAGAATTTTAAGAGCCAAGGGAATGCCTGAGCTCTAGATTTAGAGAGGTAAAGTTCTCCTCTCTCCTGAGGGAAATCCAATGTTAAGACAAGCCCACCGAAGGTCTGGAGTTTTGTCAAGTCATGTGAGGTAGTGTACACAGAGCAGGAGTGTGAATGAGGCAGGTGGGGTTGAGGCGAGGGGCAGTGGGTGGGGGATCCAAAATCTGCGCACAGTCCTGCCGACAGCACTAAATGCTTGCCTTGTATAAGGTAATGTCCGGTGTGTGTGTTGGGATGGAACGTGTGCAAGGATTTATTTTAATATACCGGTGCTTGTGCCAGCGAGGGGGAGGAGTGTGGAGGGTCCGAGCCTCTCAGCTTGTCCCACCAACACCGTCACGCTTTGCATGAGACGGGACTTTTTGGACAAACCAGCTACAGACGAGTGAAATAACCCAGTAAAAAAGGCAAGTTCTAGAAAGCGTTTGTCCTGTCCTAACCTGCATGGTTCATTTGGATTGACATTCTAGCCTCTTAATAGTGCTGCCTTTAAGAGAAAAAAGCCCAACTTTCACATATCACTCTGACATGTAACATTGTAGTGATACAAAAAGTTGTGTAAAGTTAAAGCTTTTGTGGTCCATAAGAAGATAGATGTTAGGATTTCAGATGTTTCTGTTAAGTTTAGAATTATTAAAAGTGATATTTCTTTTGCGAGTCAGGAGAAACATTTGTTTTGTTTTGTTTTTTTCAACACTATTTCTTTCTACATAAATAACAGTTACTATTATATAACGTTAAAGTCTTCCACGGCTTTGAGTTACTGAGTTGACATGTCTAACGTCACATGGTTCTTAGCTGGTCTTGGCGCCTGTTGTGCACGCTCCTCAAATAGGAATAGGATCTGAAATGGTGAATCACTTTACTTTACTGAAGAAACGATGAGTGGCTGCTTTTGCTAGGCGAGAGGAGTGCTGCTAAGTTTAACTCCCCCAAAACCACAGATTGCTTAGTTAGCTGTAATGAAATATAGCTCAACATGACTTGGTGAGATCTTGCAAAAAAAAAAAAAAAAAATCCATATATGATGCAATTGCAAAAATTGCCTAAGAAATAGATCAAATCTGGGGACTGCGCTTTAAGAATCCTTTTTTGGTGTGCCATCGTTTAGGTCGTACAAGAAAACAACATGCTAAACCGGGAGGATAAAAATCCCTGGCACTGTATTTCAGGAGTTGTCGTCAGCACATACGCTTCAATTTTGGATGGTGTTTAGCGTGCAGGCTGCAGGTCTTTGACTGTGCAACCAAAGCAATGAGAGAAAGCATGTCTGCCTTCCATTAATAATTAATCTTGAGCTACTTTTGGAGACAGACAGGAATGGGATGCTACTATCAGGTTCAGTGTTGACTTCATGGTTGGAAGCTGTTTGCAGTGATATCCAGCGGGTTCGGTTCAGTTCATTCCAAGAAGTTCTTTCAGTTTTAGTTTTGCGTTTGCAGAAGCGCGGATAACATTTAAACGTTATTGAAATAAAAAACCTTGTTACTAGGGATGGCCTGTTGGTGCGTTCACTGAGCCTGTTATAGAAACCTTTTTTTTTTTTTTTTTTTTTTCCCATGTTCTTGAACATGTCTGACACAATTGTCTACCCAGCCGCTGCAAACCTTCCCACCTCACCATGACAAGTAAAGGTGACACAAGAGGGAAGTTAATGATCCAACTCAAAGGGCAACTTTAATGAGCCCCAACTCAAGTGTTATTTAGATTCCAATATACCGTGTCCTCCCACTGCCCCTGTCAGGAAACTGTATTTTTTTTTCCATCTGTGCATGGGAGACTTTTGTCCTTTTATGTCTGTCTGGACATGTTGGAACTTGGGGAATATTGGACTTATAGTGAACTTTTTGAGCCTTAATGCCATAACAAACCAATAGTACTGTTTGCTGTAAAAGCAAAGACCGCATTTCTGGTAATACAAATAATCTGATTAAAAAAAATAATGATCTGGTTCATCCGGTTGGTAGTTTTTTTTTGTTTGTTTTTTTTTCTCTTACGTTAGCAATCAATAACACAAGAACTATGTTATGCTCTGCACAAGATGGCTGTGCCCATTTTTGACGCAGGGTAGGCCATCAGGTGATCACTTTTCATTTTGACAAGGATAGAACAATAATATAAATTGAAAGTATTATTTGGACTTGGAAGTTGGGCGGGCCGGATTGAAACCCCAAACGGGCCCCATCTGGCCCCCGGGCCTTAGTTTGCCCAGGATTGTTCTAAACTGTGCTTTAAACATATGCTGGAAAGGGTTGAAACAAAGAATTATGACCAAACAACTGAAATTAGTCAATTTAATTAGTAAAATAAGTAAGATTTTTATTGTCTGTAATTTTGACATGGAAATTATTGTTAAGTTCAGTTACTGGAAACTCTATTTAGCCTTTTTACTACACATATATGTCAGTGAATAGTAGGAACAGTGGCTGGGAAGGTGGGGACATGTTGTGCAAATAAGCTAATAAAGCATTTTAGGGGGTAAAAGAGGAGCAAAATATGTAAAAGGATAGACGAAAGAAGAGTTAAAAAAAGGGGAGGAGTTATGGACAAGGAATAGCTTATATTCTTGGACAGTTGTTCCGAGTAATAGTGCCAGTTTTGTCCTCCAAACTTTAAGACTGTGTTGAGGATGATGTTTTCCTGCAGGCAGTGGATGCATACAAATTCCATCTGTGTTGTTTAGGACCATAGGCTGAATGGATGCCTTGGAGGAAAAAAAAAAAAAAAATCTTTAGGACTTGTGGAGCTATAGAGATGGACCATGGGAACACCGGAGGTGGAAATAATGCGCACACAAAAGCTGATATTCTCCTCCTCAAATCAGAGTTAAGTTACCTTCAGACAGAGAAGAAAAAGGAACCGACTGAGAAATGTTCCATAACATGGTGGAAGTTGGGGTCATTGTTCTGCCTTCTCTGTTTTCTGTACCCACAACTCTGGACTGGAGAACCCATTGCCATGGAAACCATTATGTGGGGCAGTTTGCGACAGAGTACTTTAGAAATCTCCTCAGAATATATTAAGAGCTGCAAAGGCCCTGCTCCCCTCATCCTCAACCTCCAACCATTGTCTCACAGTAAGTTTACTCCAGGCGCTCTTCTCAGGGTTTCAGACCTAAGCTCAGGAATGTTCAACCTCAAGTTCACGTCCATGTCTGTGCAAGTTGGTCTTAGCCAGACTTTCTGATTTTACACTGAAAGCTGTGTGTTTGAATACCTAAGATAATACCATCTGATTATTTATGCTTCCTGATGGCAATAACAAATGATTAGATGTGGAACTCACTCCAAAGCGCAGCTGATTTTGATTGCACATTAAAACATTCAGAATAATGCGTCATCACGGCTCTTATATATATATATATATATATTTTTTTTTTTTTTTTTTTTTTTTTTTTTTTTTTTTTTCTCACAGTCAACATACGATTTCCATGAAGATAAAAACATAAGAACATTTTTTTTTTTTTCTGGTTCGCTGACCGTCCAAGAATTTTCACATAGAGATTGCTGTAAAATTTTTATTCCCTCGATATTTTATTGTAAGTGACGTTAGTTTGTCACAATTTTTTTTTTTCAACCCATCCAAGCATATTTATAAAGCACTTGCTTAGAATCCATTTGGTCAACTGTAGAAGACCACGGGAAAAATTTCCTCCGTATCAGTAACATTAAGCAAAACAAGGGAGGCGGCCATGTTGATGGACTGTTGTCATCAATCAGCTACCGCATTGGTCCAACATGATCATGTGACAAACAGTGCCACCACTTGCAAACTAAAATCTTATTACAAAATGAAGAAGCTTGTTCTGCTTAAAATGTCTTGCCATAAAAAAATGGACGGGATTTTTTTTTGCGGTAAACCTGTTGCAGTAAGCTTAACTTTTTTTTTTTTTAATTAACAAAGATCATATCATTCTGAAATGTCGATAAAAGATCACACTGCACCACATTGTGAGCCTTCCTGAGGGTGGTGAGCCCACTGGAAGTTCATTTCATGACCAAAAATGCACTATATTGTTTTTTTTTTGGCCTTGACTTATCACAAATCATCTGTTCTGTCCCCGTGAGATGAAGTTTTTCTTTTTTCTTTCAACATAATAGTGGTGAGAAAAAAAAAATCCCAATGAATTCTGTATTTCACAGACAGAAATGGTTTGTTTTCATTGTGGAGAAAAACAAGCATCCTTAAAATCTTACCCATCTGGCTGAGGTGATTAGCAAAAGCTGTGGCAGATGGTGCTCCAGCAAGATTCTGCGTTGCTCTAGGGCTGTATTAATCTGTGTGTTCTCCAGCCCCGACATGTTTCACTCGGACAAATAATATACAAATATTATTGAGTTTTAGCATCACTAGATGGAATTGATAGTCACTCTTCTCCAGTGCGGCGTATGCATGTTTTCTTTTTAAATATTTTATAGAGTCTGGATCATTCAACTGGGACCCTAAGGATGTTTTTGTTAGGGATGTAAGGGTGGGGTGCAGGGTGGGCAGTCCTCTGCTTCATCCGGAGCGAAAGGGAATAAAAGTGAATGATCCCCACAGCGGCGTACGTATATATGTGTGCGTGCCCTCCCCCCACTCTCTTCCTTTAATGCTGGCAGCGAGGTCTGGAAATGTTGACACACGGCTCTGGGAGAGGAGCCCCCGAAACCCCGCAATCCTCAGAGAAGGTGCAAAAGAGGGAGGGTGAGGTGGAGCCTTGGAATGCACTCAGCAGAGTCAGTCACTTATTTACTAGCTGAACTCTGTGAACCCAGACTGAGTCAGCCACTTCCACCACAGTCTGTCCCACCTTTCCCTCTCACTGTCTCACTCCGATTTGTTCCCATTACCCACAATGCTGCTCATGCTCATGCTCGGCCCATCCCTCCAACCTACATATGTGCAGACACTCGGCTTCTTGTTGGACGACATCTTTGTCCATGCTCTTGGCAACATAATCCATATATCCACACCCGCCCTGATGGCCTCTTTCCCCTTTTCTCACCCTCGAGCTGCAAATGCTGGATTCATGAGCTAATGATGAGTAATAAAGCAAAAGTCGGCGCAGTATGAGTCAGGCTGGGCAGGGTGCGCAAAAGAGCAAGGGTACAGGAAGTATCACACTCATTTAGGCTTTTGTTATGAATTAGTTCATGTGATCTTCATGAAAGCTGCTTCGCTTCAGGCCAGTTGACCTTCAAGTCAGTACAACAACTTCTATACTCAGTGTGCTCATCAAAGGATATGTATTACTTTCAGCCCTCAAGGTACATGCGATACTGTTTACAAGTCAATACATTCAACGTCTTTTACCAAGAGTGTATTTTACACAGATTTTTATTAAATTTGATGTATATCCTTCTTGGTTTGTCCTTTTGACAAACCTTGAAAGAAAAATTGCAGAAGCATTTACTGCCATATTGGCTCAATTCCCCTTGGTTCTGTATTTGAGGGTATCTAATGTCTTCTCTTTATAGATTACTGGATGGATAGAGAGATAGTGGATAGCTAGCTAGGTAGATAGGTACATAGGCAGATTGGCAAATAGGTAGGTAGGTAGGCGATAGGTGTATAGGTGAAGATGGATAGATGTAGAGTGGAAGGATAGTTGTAGTTAGATGAAAGGTAAGTGAATAGTTGGATAGGCAGATAGATAGATTGATAGATATGTAGACAGATAGAAAAGTGGAAAGATAGATATATAGGTATAAGGGTTTAATATTTTTCCCGAAATAGACAAAAATCTAATCCCGGAAAAAGACGAGCTATTTCCCGGGGATCCTGGGATTCCTTTATTTATTTTTTACTGTACCCTGTGTATAGGCCTTATTTAAACATCATTCAAAGATTCGTGCCAACCTGCATTGTACATGAAATTATTGCTATTTTAGGCTTCAATTTATGATGCAATTAGTGATGCAAAATAATAGGTTTGATCTCCACAGCTCAGCCACTGGCGCTGTTGTGGGAGACATCGGCTGCATTAATATGGCAGGTTCGTTTGTAAATCGTCTTGTGGAAAACTGGCAAATCGTTATAGCCTATATAATATTTTTACACATCTCCAATTTCAAAGCGAAATATGTTAAAGCAAACTATTTCATGATCATTCCCTAATACATTAGGCATGTATCCGAAAGCTTAGTTCATGACTGTAGGACGAAGCGGCTGCAAAAAAAAAACACTCGGACACGCCCTCTCTATCGTAATCTCCTCAGGGAAGCACTCCGCAAGATCCTTTTGCCGTCCGCATTACTGTATGACAACAAATAGATCCTCCCAATTTTTCCCGGGTCCCGTCTTCACATTTCCCGATTCCCCGGAAATGGTTTTGATCGCACTCCTCGGGAATCCCGGTTCCCGGGACTAAACCCTAGTCAGTATATAGATTGGTAGGTAGATAGGTAGAAAGATGGGTGGATAGGTGGGTATTTAGGTGGATACATAGATAGTGAACTTTTAGGCACTTAAAATTTCCATTTTGCACAATATTTTTAGAAAGTTTATTAAATAATATGTATGTTGAAAATTTAAACTCAACCACCGCTTAGTGGAACCAGAAGAACACCTTGAGCAAAATATAGTAGGTTTAATGAAAAAAAAAAATCGAAATGATTGAGTCATCCACAGTCAAAGAGAAACATTAGGATGAGGGATGTCATGATTCACGGCTCTGTCTGTTTTCTATGACCACTGATCTGCGGAGAGAGAAAAAAAAATCAATGACTGTGTGAAACAGCAGTGCTCATCAGTCAATACTCTTTGTGTGAAAGTAACGAAAAATTATTGTTATTGTGCACATGCAGAAGACACAAACTAGGTTATGAAAATGAGTCAGAATTTGAACAAATAACACCACATCTACCTTTAACTGCAAATGAGAAATAAAAAAAAAAGTTTCTTCACCACCTACTGCGATGTGACATGCCTTAGTAGATAAATCCATTCCTAAAGAAATACCTGCCTGTAAATTTAAGAGGAAAATAGCATGACTAGTGCAGGATTCACTGCGAAAAAATGTTCTGCCTAACATCTGTTTCCAGTAGGCTCTCTCGGGCAGGTCTGACTTCTCCCCTATTTGCTCCGAGGCCTAGATTACCTAGCCTGTCCTTATGCAGTCAGGGTTGCCAGTTAAACTGCTCCATCAGCCTTCTTCTTCTCCGTTACCTTCCTGGAAACAATAGAAACGCACCATGACGCTGCTTGCTTTTGAGCCTCAGCCAATAAAAGATGAAATCTCTAACGATGGAAGTCAAGGCAAACACTGTCTTGCACACACAGCCCTCCTGGCAGACTCGCAGACCCTCGGGGTTATGAATAATTAAACCTGTGAATATGTAGGGAACGTGCAGCTGTTCAGTGTAAATCATTACACTATGACGCTTTTACTATAAAATACACGTAAAAAATACTACTGGAATTAAATCGACTCAAACAGAAAACATTTTAGTAGTATCTTTTATGTAAGTGATGACTTTAAAAGTGTGGCTTTTCCCACCCGGGTCTTGGCTGAAATTTGTTTTTCCATTATCAATGAAGTAGTTGTAAAACTCTTCGGGCTTCCCTTCATCCCTCGCATGTATGAAAGGCAAACACAAGGGGTGTATTTTTAGCTCCAGGGAGATACGGTTATCCCCCACAGACACCAGAAGACCAATTATCCTCCTACAGGTGAAACCCTAGATGGGCCCAGAAGCAGGGAGACAGTGACATGACCCTCACGGGCAGCACTGATGTCAGAGGCGAGGCTCAAAGCAACGCGGTTGAGAGAGGGACACGCGGGTGCAGGCGGGGTGCCAGCAACTCGCAGCACATGTACTGACACGGTGAATGGTGTCACTGCTGCTCCCACCTGGGCTCCACTGTCTGGATGCTGAGTCATGATGCTCAGGCGTTATCGCCAGCAACAGCATGAGTTTAACACTACAGGAAAAAAAAATTAGACTATTATTACTCCATTTACTGCCACCCAAATCACACTGCTCCATACTATAAGCCTTCCTGGGACTGGTGAGCCCACTTAAAGTAAGACCCTGAACATTGCGAACCTACATCGCAAGGTTCAGGCCGCCTTTTTTATTAAATTAGTTTAAAAAATAAATCCATATTGCAAAAATATAAGATCAACTAGGAATTATTAACAGAGGTTTCTTTGTATGTGGTGCAACATGAAAGAATCCATATGTGAGAATTCCCAAAAGATAATAATGTGCGCCAGATTGCACTTAAATGTGTTAATACTGATAAAATGTTTCAGGAAAATATGGAAAGCGTTGCACTAATCCCACCCGGGAAGGGATTTGCAGAGCAGGAAAAACTCTGAGTGAAGCAGCTTGACCATCCTTTGTCTCCTCAAGAGTGATTTTCATGCAATAACCTTTATTATGTTGAGAGCTTTTGATTTATCTACTTTAAATTATACTCTGCTTTCAGGTGGGATGTGAAAAAAAAATGTCAAAAGTAATCATGGACAATACACTATTTTAATTTTGGACTAGTTATCTGCCTTCCCCCCACGGCCCCATATTGAGATTTTTTTAATTGTGAAGAAAATATGACGAATACATTTTGTTGTTGTGTTGTTTTACCTTTATAATTTATATCAAATGAAAAAGCAATTCTCAACTGTTGGGTCACGACCCTAAAATGGGCGGTGGGGCAATAATTTTTTTTTTTTTTTTTTTCATTCTTTGGCTGGGTTTCTGACTTCACTTGCAACTCATTTATAATATATAATATTGTATTAATATTGATATATAATATCATATATTATAAATTATACATATTCTTTCTTTTTTTTCTGTTGCGACTTTAACTTTAGTGCAACTTATAGTGTGGAAAACACAGTAGAAACTTTTTATGATATATAGTTTTATTACATGAATATCCTTTATGGATATTCATGCAAGTATTGATTTGTTGGTTTAATTTATTTCATACTCTGATCTCTAGTCAAAAGATATTGTTTATTATTTATTTTTTGTTTAAATAATAAACAATATATATATATATATATATATTTTTTTTTTTTTTTTTTTTTTTTTCAAGTATTTTATGCCAAATACCACATGGTTTAGTCATCGCTCCACAGATGAACCGTGGTCTTGCCCACTGCTTCGTAGAGGAAGACATTGTGGGGACGTGATACAGTCTGATATTTTTATACATTAAATTCTATTTACATTTTCCTGTGTGGAAACAGTGAGGGGTAGAAGGTGCAGCTGACATTTCCACTGACTTTTTTTTCAAGTCTGAAGGTTTAGTGTGGGTGAATCAGATTTTCCATTTACTCTAAAGCTTCTTGCAGCTGAAGTGAATCATGTCACTGATCATTTCATCCTTGATCATCTTACGAGTTCCTCTTCTCACAGTCCAATCTGTCCAACAGCTCATCCACTGTCGAAAGTGACAGATGTAAGAGGGTGATATTCAGTAACACTGCGTCAGGATTGTTAGTTTATTTACCGTGCGCAGATGCTGCGGCTCCTGAGCGTTCTCATTATCACCTCTTAACTAAATGTATGGTTGTTCATCGTAAGACTTTTGAGAATTTGGACCGTATGGACGTGGTTCTGATCTGGTGGCAATCAACAGATAAGGGATGAGGGGCCACTCCAAGAGGGGAAATGGGAAATGACGTGGGAGTGAAATAGATAGATGGAAAAATTCCCCATTTTTCATGGGAAACATAACGATCTTTAATATTGTCGTGTTTAATTGTGAGATTTTTGGCAAAGTAGAAATTGACAAATTTCAAGCACCTTACTAACCCATCTGCTTAAGAATATGTGTTCAAAAATATAGCTTGCATCCGAAAACTGGCCCACTAGGAAACTCACCTCAGCCCACTAGATGAATTTTGAAAATAATAAATGCACAAACACTTGTTTTTTCTGATGTTATGAAATGATATTTCATTAAATATATATAATAGTTTTTAATGTGTTTGCAGGAAATCGAAGGGGTCAATAGTGGACTTAATGTTATATATTATGTTAATAACATTATGATTTACTAGCTCACTTAGCATCGAATCAGGCTGTATGTGGACCCTGAACCAAAATGATTGACACCCCTGTGTCAAACCCAAGGCACACAGGTCAAATATGGCCCGTCTGGTCATTCTGTGTGGCCCGCACAAGGTATATTTTATAAATAAGTCTATGCCACTGAGATTCTTAACTTGATAAATTGTTTGTTTTTTTTATTTCACAGAGCAATGGGCAATACATTAAACATTGCAATGCATTATAGAGTGATTTCACCTACATAGTCTTACAATTACTGTCCTTTCAAGGGGTGCTTATCACTGGTGTGGCCCTATGGTGAAAATAAGTTTCCTCCACCCACTAATTCCCATCCTCTTATCTCATATCTCATCATATCAATTTTTTGCATTGATAAAAAAAAACAAAAAACTTTTGCACAAGTAAAAAACACACTCCCATGACTGCCGTTGTCTGACGGTTTCTGTTTATTTTCCCAACGTGTATGTACTTGTCGAAGGATGGTGCTGGAAATCTTAAGTAAATTGTGACAATGCCGGCATAATGCGTTCTCGTCTCCGCTCTACTACAAGTTTTATCAATTTACAGATCAATGTGATTAGGAGCTTGCTTGCTGGATCATGTATTTACAACTAGTTTAACGATACCACATTGTAACTCAATAGTGCATATGAATCAAATTGGAATTTGCATAATTGCATAATTGCATATATATATATTTTTTTTGTACAAACTCCTGCTTTTATTGATCTTCCAATGGCAAAAGTAATTGTCAGTAAATCCCTAAAGTTATTGTGCTAAGAGACAAAGTCCCTAAGAGTCATTCATGCAGCACTGAAGTGTACTATTTGGCTCCTGGAACATTTTCTGACTCATATCTGGCTTCCTCTTTCATAATATGACTCAGACCAGAATGAAAAAAAAAAAAAAAGAGAGAAAACCTCAGAATGCGTGTGTGTGTGTGTGTGGGCTCGTGCATCTGAATTTTTAGTTCCATAACAATGTAATTCAAAACGTATGTTATCAAATGTCACCATGCAAATAGAACTTTATTAAACGGATCAGATTTTTCGCACTTTTAAATAAAAATCATTTTATCATCAGAATGATATATACATGTATGTGCACAAAATATTTTAGTAAAAGACATACAGATTTTTTTCCCTCTGTTTTTTTCAAACCATTGTTTTTTGTTTCATTTATTTCATTCCTTCATCTTCTTCAGCAGTTTCCACAACTGCCACCCAAATCACACCGCTCCATGCTGTGAGCGCTCTTGTTGGTGGTGGGCCAACTGCAAGTTATATGGGTCCAGACGGTGCTATGATCTTAAGTGGTAACCTAGCAGCTGGTGGATTAGTACCTGAAGCCTTACGGACCCAAGTCCGCTTCCCTAACCACTGCAGTCCTGTTCTTGTAAATTGCCGATTGGCTAAATTCAATCTTTCACCGCAAGTTCAAGATACCACATGATAATGCGCATTTTTTTATCTCAAGGTTTATTTGTGTATATTTTTTGTGCCTTTTTTTGTAAGAATCCACTTCTCTGTGTTGATGTTTTGTGGAGGTCCACCACACAAAAAATGTTAAAACACAAAACAGAACCCATTTGCCCGTGCTGACTAATCCTCCATGGCAGTTGGGACAGTTCATATGGCTGCACAACTGCTCTATTTCTGTTGGAATGGGGAAGTGAAATCGAGTCCAAAAGCCCCTATCGCCTCCCACCCACCCGCCTTCACCTCAGTGCATGCAGTGCAGTGTGTGTTTTTGTGTGAGCGAGCTGACGAATGGGCGGAGAGAGGCAATCCTCGGTTGGTTTTTGTTTACGAGTCTTTTTCCACTGCCCCACCTCCTCCTCCTCCTCCATTTTTTTTTCCCTCCCTCCCACCGCACAGATCCACCCTTCCCCATTTTCCCTCCTCCCCCGCCTCCCGTCAGGGAGTTTGTTTTGACGAGCACGAGCAACTGTTTGAAACAGAATTACAACAGTCACGCAGGATGTGAAAGAGCTCAGAATAAGTCAGCTTCTTACACATAGGGGGTAGGCAGATCGGTTGCATCGGAGCGATCGTGTTTACAAGAGTCCGATGAGACTGTGCTTTTGGGTTTACCATTTCAATGCAGGGAAACGAGTTAAAAAAGGGGAAAAAAAAACTACTGTTATGTGTTTGGTTCCGGGCCAACTGCGAGCCAGGAAAATAGCAATGAGTTCACTTGACGTCAGCTCTTCCCTCAGATAACCCTGAGAGCAGGCGTCGAAAAGTGAGTCACTCACAGTGTCGTTGCCCAGACAGGTGAAATCTGCTTTTTAAGTTCACTCAAAAAGACGAGGGAAAATCAGACGCTAAGCTTTGATAGTAAATGTTTTTGAAGATAGCAGAGT
The DNA here is from genome assembly GCA_016785265.1 of Paraplagusia blochii. NCBI lineage: Eukaryota > Metazoa > Chordata > Actinopteri > Pleuronectiformes > Cynoglossidae > Paraplagusia > Paraplagusia blochii. The sequence continues at coordinate 29,482 of JAFBJS010057463.1, read as the reverse complement.
TCTCACCCAACATAAACAAAGCAAAAAAATAAAAATCAGAACATAACTACAAAATAACATCTGGGGCAGGGATTGTGCAAATTGAACCAGGCTAAGACTTGACATTTTTTCTTTTTCTGCAATAACATAACCAAAAACATTTGACCGTGACCTCTCAATAGCACTCACAGTGTGATGTGAATTCATATGGCACAAATCCAAAATATTTCAATCTTATAGCAAAAGTTTGCTGTTAATCATTAACTAATTGGATAACACCTTACATCTGGTGTGTCAAACACGTGGCCTGCAGTCAAAAAAACAGACTTCTTGGAGCTTCTTTTTACCCCGATTGATGTTTTTTTGCAAAATACAAAAAACACAAACACAAACATTTCATGTTCAAGAAATGTTTTTTTTAACTTATAATTATCTAAATCTCTCTAAGAAAAAAAGAGACTTCTTTGTTAATTATAGCTAATTATGTTATGAGCGGTGACTGATCTGACCTGCTTAGATGAGATCAGATAGACTTTTTTACTCCATATCTAAGGACAAACTTGATTATCTATTTATGGTATTTATGCCACCTAAACCAAACTTTGTCACGCTTTGTATTAAAATGGAAACTTATCTATTGGCCTATTTTCACCCTGTGAGTGGTTAGACTAATGACTTCCTGAGGTGAAGTCTGGTTCCTAATTAGCAGCTAGGTTTGACAGGCATTTATCTTCTAATAATATTGTGTAAATCAGGCATGTCCAAACTGTTTTAGGGCCACTGTGGCTGCAGGTTTTTGTTCCGATCAAGCAGTTGCACACCTGAGTTGACAGGTTTAAGGAAGTCATTTCATTCAACACACAGCCGATTGGTCAAACTGTGTGCTCTTGGTTTGTTGAAGCAAAAACCAGTAGCCCTTCGTTGAACAGTTTAGAGATGGCTGGTATAAATGGTCAGTTCATCTTAAGTCTCCAAGCAGAGGTCATCTATCCAAACTGAAAAGACAGGTTAGTGTCCTCTTGTCGTGCCAATCCACATAAAAAAAACAAACATTTCTGTCTGGGTTAGTCATGATTAACTGTAAAATATTAGTATTCCGATTAATCACGACTAACCCACAGCTTCCATGTGATTAACGAGCAGTTCATTAAATTGGAAACAGAGGTTTGTAAAGTATTGAAACTGACTCAGACCGAGAAAACGAAAATGACTTTTAATCACATGAAATTAATAATAAATGTGAGGTTACACTGAGCAAATGTCGTATTCATTAACTTTAACTTACACCATGTGTGTAATGCCTACCTTGGTGTAAGCAATCATCGGGATTAATTTATCCGTCAACCCCAAAGACGTCAGGGTCTCAGCTGCATGCTCAATCGGATGGTTTTTTTTTCTTCTTCTCTGAAGTTTCTTAAAGATTACTGCAGGAACCCTGGTTTTCTCCCAGTGTCTAAAACATGCAAGTACTTGATGACTTGGTTTATTGTATACATAAATATAAGTTTAGTGTGGTTCTGAGATTGTTGGATGAGCTGTCCAGAGTGGGCTCCAACATCAACAGTCACTCTTGGCTTTAGATCAATGCCACTGCTGTCATAAAAAAAAAAACAGAAGTGCAACCCTGTCATATTCAGAAACAGTGGCAAAACAGAGGCAGAGGCTGATGACTGAGGCTGTATGTTAAGGAGCAGTGAGTAGTTGCTGGAGTGTGAGATGGCAGCAGATCAGTGTCAAACACCTCCTTCCCACTTGCAGAACAGAGCCAATTAGTGAGCTCTCTCCACGGACTCCCGTTTCATTTTAGTGTGGCTTGTTTTCTGCATCCTGCTGCCGGTGCTGAACACGTCAGCTTCTACACCCCCGGGTTTCCATTTGCAGGAAAGTTCTGTTGCCTCTCTGAAGTTATTTCATGAATGAGCCATATCTTTTCACACAACTGAAGGATTTTGCGATCAACGGTGGTCCATCCATCCATTGTCACCCCCTTCATCCACAGCTTCTGGATATGTCTAGATGTCAGTGAGGTGTATGTGTTTAATATTTTTGGTTCTGTTCGTTGTATTGTATGCTCTGAAACAAAACCAGCACATTATCTCTAACCAAATATAGTGCATGTAGCTATACTCCATGTTCATGCAAAATTTCCACCAAAATCTCACTTAGTAGCAGAGTTTTTTTTACCCAGCTCAGCACTTAGCCGTTAGCTTGGCACTGGATAAGTTGCCCTTTTGTCCTTGCACATATGTGTGTTTATAATTTTTCCCTAATTCAGGCTTTTCAAACCAAATAACTCAAGGGGCTGCACTTGAAAAACAAAGTCTGCGTTGCAGGCCAATTGGCATTAACTTTAAAGAACAGCCTTATACTGATTAAGCAGAACCTTTAAAGTCCTTATTCATTATGGAAGATGTTGTGTAGTTTAGAGAAAAAAAAATCACAATCTATCTGACAGGAGATGCCAGATGAAGATGAAAAAAAAATTCTTAATTGTATAAAAAGGCGTTTGCATATGTATGTTCTATTGTATATGTATTCTGTTTTCTTGCCTTTTCACATCATGGTCAGGGGACAGATAAAAACTAGCCTTTCGGTTTTTTTTTTGTATTTAATCTTGTGTTCATGAAGTTTATGAAAAATGCATTTTCCCCATTTAAATTAACTAAACTAAAACAAAACAAAAAAAAAGACTAGCAGCTGTATAGTGTTTCAAGATTAAAAAAACGAATCAAACTGGTTTTTTGAATCGTTCCGGAATCGGATCGTAGCCTGTGAATCGAGACATGAATCGGATCGTTATGTCAGTGAAGATTCACACCCCTATTATCCAGTATCTATCTACCTACCTTCATATCTGCTTATCTATTTACACATCTATACAGCTAACTACCAATCTGAATTGAATACAAATTAAAAAAAAATAGTGAAATCTAAGTTTCTATTGTAACATTGTATAAGTTATTTCCAAGCAAACCACTCATATGTCTCTAGTGGGCCACAGAACATGAAGTATTGGGTCATGTCTTGGCCCTTGGACTTAGAGTTTGACATATGTCTTTCAATTGATCATCTCTCATATATATGTAATGCCCTTTTAGTCTTAATGTCCACTCTTAAGTGTTCTACAGTGCAGTCCATTCACCCATACTCTGCCCCTCAGCTCATATTCACTCTCTCATTCCCATTCCCATTCCCATTCCCACTCAGCACAGCTGCCTTAAGTGACTTTAGGTTAAGAGTCTCGCCCTCAAAGACACCAGCGTGAAGCCGGGGATCACACTGTATGGCCCCAGTTATCATTATGAAAATGTAAACAAAATAATGACAGATGAGACAAAAACCTACTCTCTGCTTTAAGATGACGCTTTTAATGTTTATTTTTGTCATCTGGCCTGTCTGGAGCATTAGAAATCCATTGAAGGATTAGGCAGCTAAAAAAAAAAAAGCCTCTTATGATAGGGGACATAGAGCACAGTCTGAGCCATAAACAAGCAAATGGCAGTCTATCTGCCAGCATTTCAGGGAGTAATTTGTGGTGTTCAGAGAGACTGACCTCGGTCAGGAAACTGCGGCAGGATACAGAAGGGCCATTTAGTCCTTTCGGACTTAAGAAAGAGCCTACTCATGGGCCGCATCCACTTTGTGGCAGCTACGCAGCCACGGACAAGCTAAAATGCTTAGGACACTCTAGCGGAGATGTGCATCAATCATGCCTTCTAAGAATTGTGAGCCACTAGAAAAGCCCGTGTCTTCCTCGGGGACATCATCCAGTGCGGCCTTTCAGTGGTTTAAATGTCTTGTCCACAAATAGCATCAGTCTGCATCTGTGATTTTAACCTCCGAGAAGTTTTAAAGAACTGGTAGAAGGCAAGCTTCATGGACTTTTAGTGTCTCGGGGGCTCTAGGTAATTAATGGGCTTTTCTGTAAAATATATGAATTATTATAAAATCTAGCATTTTTTTTTGCTAATTATCCCAGGTATCATTTTTGATGGCGTATGTTAACAAACAAACAAAAAAAAAATACCTTCCTGGATACCGTATTTTCAGACTTTAAGGCATATTAAGCAACGCAAAATGTCACAATTTTCAGGAAAATATGTTTTTTGTTTGCTGAGCATTATTCTTGTTGTGTCTCAGAGAGAAACTGTGAGCCAATCTAATCTTCATTTAATTTACACCACATTTGGAAGACACTTACAGGAGTCAGATGTTGTTGATCGTACAGTGTGATTAGTCCAATCGCACGTGACCGTAGGATCTTGCAATCTGACCACAGAACACGTGAGCAGTGTACCGGTTGCCACGATATTGCACAGTGTACGCCCAGCTCAAGAGGAATCAAAGTAGCAATCAGTGATGACAACAAAGTTGTTACAAAAAAAAAAATCACACTGAAATAAAACTTCGTGAGGCTCATAAACCTCTCTCTTCCCTGCACTGAATTCAATAAAGTGTATTGGACCCAAAAGGGCTCAGTCCAATGATGGCTTTTACAATTTCAGATGTGTTTGGAATAGCTTTTTTTCCCCTTTAAAAGCAGAATAGAACACAAAGTTGTATTTTTTTCATGAGTGATGGTGACAGTGGTTAAAGCAGTACAGATAACTTCCATTTTGACCTTAATGACAAGTGTGATAAACAGGGACATAAAAAATACTGGTTGACGTCAACCTCAATCTCTTCTTTAGGATTGAACTGCAGTAAATCATTTTTATTTATAAAACTATCTTCTCCATCATATATTCTAAAAAAAAAACAGTTTGACATACTGTAACTGGATCTGTGCATTGTCTACCGGCGGGCAGCTTTTAGCTAATTATTGAACCAGTCATTTGGAGCCGTGATGGAAAAATCTATTTTATGTCACCCAGAATGATGTCATTGAGCGTATACTACACCAGGAGTGTGTCTGGACTGTGTTATTCTAGCATAAAACTAGGGATCCGAGGTTTACAACGTCCTCAATGTCGCCTTTTCCCTGATATATAAATGCATAACCAAAGTCTTGTTCCCCATTCTGACGAGAAAGACCTTTTTTATGCGTCATTCTTTGACATTTGTTGCCTCTTCACTGTGGCTCACAAGCTTTGGGCTTAGTCTTTTGATAGCATTTCTTGTCAGCCTAAATGGTAGATGGTGACAAGCCTCAAGTAAAAGCAGGCGTTTCCCAACCAAAAGATTCCCTTTAACTGCATATTTTGTGATACGTCATATTTATGTAACTGTATTTCAGTTGTAAATGTTACCTTGGCGCAAAGAACCAAGACCTATATAGCAGTGGAGCCCAAACTTTTCTTTGGGGGGGGCATATAATTTAAATGTCATGACCTTTCACAATCCAATAGACATTTTTTGTCAAGCATAAGTAATAATATAAGTTTTTGATAACAAAAAAACAGTAGTTACGTCAACAAAAATGATTGTGTTTTCCTAGAAAACAAGATGCATGACGGCCCTAAAAAAATCTTTTGTGGCCCACCTGAGGGTAGCGACCCAGTCTTTGGGAAACAATGATATCTAAATTATTTTTGTCTGTGAACTCATAATTTAACTATCAAATCTGCATGACTGAAGTCAATAAACATTTGTAAATCATGATTAATATTACTCAAGTGTTTAAAAAGTAAGCTACAAGAAAACCTCTGAAAAATCTCTTGTGTCCCACCTGAGGGTAGCAGCCCAGACTTTGGAAACAATATCTCATATAGTGCATATACAGTTCTGTCAAAGCCGTGGAAGGAATAATGTTGAGAAAAAGCCGCCTCGCAGGTCGTGCACTGACAAAACAGAAAAGTATTTTCCCTCTGCAGTTTTATGATCCCGTGCAAATTTAAGGACCAAAAGCAATCCAATCTTCCTTCTGGCATCGCTGGATGATGATGATGATGCAGTTCTTTTTCTTAGTAAATATTTCCAGTGTGACTAATGAACCCGGGGCGTAATAAAGGTTAGGATCAATAAACACTACTTTCTCTTCTCAGTTTAAGTCACCTCCTGCTGCTGCCCAAAAGCCACTAAACCGCAATGTGTCACATCTGCGCATATTTGAAACCGTCACATTTTCACTTTGTGCCCTTGCCTTTGCATTGACGCAACCGGCTCTTGTGTTGATTTGCACTGACAGCCCTCTCTGCCCTTTAATACTCACTCTGCTTTGAAGCAGGGCAGTGCATACTTCCATATGTGCAGTAGATATAAACATGGGGGTGGTTGTGGTGACACTGGTACTAATGTGGGATCACACATGCTTACATTTAAATGGGTTACATTTTCGATACGATCTAATTATTAAAAATATGATTATCTTGGCTTATTACATTTCGTCAAGTAGGCTTGGCTTATGTTCCATGTTATTCCACACAAGGGCGTGTTGGCCTCTGATTGGTTCAAACTATGTCAAATTGCCATTACCTGAATACCCAATCAGTGCTTCTGCATACAGTACATTCCAGACAACCAGTCACATTTACTCAGAATTCTTACTCAGAACTAACCAGATTAAACTTTATAATTGTAGGTACTCTAGAATTGAGTACTTGTAGCTGCTACTCTTGTACAACTGTTTAGCAGTTTGTGATTTTTGCACTCATTACGCTGTTTTTGACTAGTTTGAGTTATTAAAAAATTGACTCATACATATTTATTATATTTTTGCTTTTTTTTTGGACAGTGTTGCTTACTACTAAAAAGTGACTTGTATATCATATTTTTCATTATGTTGTTTTTGACGATGTATACTACAGTGCAACATATATATGTGTTATACATACAGTCATGGAAAAAAATTATTAGACCACTCTTTCTTCAATTTCTTGTCCATTTAAAAGTCTGCTTCCACCTAATCTACAACAATCTGGAAAAATATAATAACAAAAAAAAATGCTCATAATTAAGTTCAATTTCAGAGCTGATTTCTGGCCATTTTGCATGGTTTCATTGCCAGTGACAAAAATCACTTCCGTTCCTACATCACTAGCAATAACATTGTACTGACAAATACAGTGCTTTAGTCATTGCATGGTTTTGTGTTCATTGTTTCCCCCAGGTGATAAACCTTTAGTGGAACAAGGCATTAAGATGAACAAGGAATTGAAGAAAACAGCATATGTATATGTTTTATTCTACATTTTGTTATTTTGCGAGTTATACTACATGGCAACATACATGTATTACATATTACATATATCATTGTTGTTGTTATTGTTGTTTGTTGTTATTTTGGTTGATTCGACTTATACAACATAAGTTCTTTTTTTTAGCTTGTGTTATTTACATACTGGAGCGACTTAAAAAAAAAAAAAAACTTAAAGCAAATTCAGTAACTCCACTATTGGCAAGGAATTAAATTACAGCTAAGGTCTTTACAGGTGTTGACGTATGTCTTTTCCGTCCGCTAATTTTCCTGACCAGCCTGGCTCTGGTACATATAGTATCTAACCTGGTTCGTACGACCATTGTCACACAGAGTGATGGAGGGGAGGCCTGTAGCTGACGCCAGTGGATGTGTTTTTGTGCTCCCACTCTCACTCTCTCCAGGCCGCTGCCCTTTCACGGCCCCGCCTAACCTGCTGAAAACTGACAGCAGCGGCTGTTGGACATGTCCAAGAGCGACGGCTATAGATGAATGACGCATAGGTTTTTACTACGTTACCCTGTTGATTTCCAAGAAGCAGTGGTCGCCCTGTGTCCCTCCGTATCTTATGACCAATTGGGCAAGTTGTAACAGCTCACTATATATATATATAAATGCACACTGTAAAGGCAGAAGTGTAACCTTATTTGTAACATGTCCTGTTACAGTACAGTAAAAGCTTTGCTGTGCCTTAAGTTTTAAGAATTTCATGGTAGGATTAGTTTGGAGTTATTAAGTGTTGTTTAAAGATGATGTCAGAGAGAGAGACCAACGCAGGGACTTAGTCCCTCCTCTGTGTTCTGTTTACAAGCTCAACATTATTTGTCCAGTCACCGCAGACTTTGACCTGGGACCAGTCCATGAGGACACAGAGAAAGGGATTGGGGGGGGTGGGCAGGGGGAGTACTGCTTGCACTACACCGTCTGCTCTGTAGGTCCCTGCACCTACAGAAAGTAAATATAAATCATGAAATACCATTTTGCCATTTTATGCATGATTGTAATTTTAGAAATTCGCTCGAAGAACAGGTCCTGCTGCAACAACCGCGCTTTACTGAGGTTAGCTCTGCGTCACAATTCTTCAAAACCAAGGAGAGATATTTATTGGATGAGTTTCAGCGGTAATAACTACTATTCAATTTGACCTTCATTTGTTGATCTTGGCAGATGAAAGATTAGCACAAATGCCTGAACAAATAAGCAAATGGAATGAATTATTGTTATTGTCTAAAGGCTTAGACATGAAACAGGGTGTACTGTTACAATCGTAACAACATAACTGATGAAAAATACACGTTTTTGCTTTTCCTTTCCCAAACAAATATATAGCATTATACTAAAAAGATCTTCTCCTTTTAAATTGTCCCTAACTCATCGTTTTCCATCTCACCTTGTTCTCTCTGTCTTCTACTTTGACTTCTTCTACCTCCATGTCCTCCCTCACTTCATTTATCAATCCTCTCTTTGTCCCTCCTCTTTGTCTCTAACCTGGTAGCTCCTTCTCTAGGATTATACTTCAACCTACCCACTGGCGTTTTTCTGTCCAAACCATCTCAATCTGACTTCTCTAGCTTTTTCTCCAAAGTCTTGTGTTGCATCATGACAAATACTGTATATTCATATTTAATGAAAAAAAATGCCAAAAAAGTTTTTCTCTTAAAAAAAAAAATCAAATTCAATTTTTTTTTTTTTACCCCTAATTGTCTTATACACTGATCAAACCTGTATGGACTTTCCGGATCATCAGGTGAACTGTCAATGATTGGTCTAATTTCAATATTCCCTACTAGAAAAGGTGAATCAATTTACAAGACGAAACAAAAAAGATGAGTCAGACTCTATTCAACTTAACAAATCCATCAAATCCATCATTATCTGTGTCTGATTGGACAGATGCGTGATTTCTGCGTCCAGCATGCTTGGTTCTGTCTCAGGCTAGTCTGACTGCTGCTAGCTGTTCAGTTATGGTTCCGGCTGTAATTTGAAATCCGTTTCATAGATATGTCTCTTAACCAGTGGCATTTTGGGGTCGTTATTCATACACCATAACATTACTCTTAGGCCCAGTACTTATTACACCGCGATGTGGAAAAACAGTCCAGACACTTTATAGTGCAGTATTACTCTGCTTGAAATATAGTATGGTACAGTATTACTTATCTCTGTCCAGTCACAGTATATTACAGTATTCCTGCACCCTGTCCAAATACGTGTAATACAGTATTTATGTGTGTTATCCAAACACAGTATAGTAAAGTTTCACTTATCTCTGTCTGTAAACAATACTGTATATATGACATACAGTATGTGTATATAACATTGTTATATACACATCTTGGGTGAGGATTCCCTCCACTGTCTGTCACCCTGAGGTTTCCTTTTTTTTTTTTTTTTTCCTTTCCTTACTCGGGTTTTTCCTGGGAGTTGTTCCTCAGCTGATGCAAGGGTCTATAAGGGCAGTGGGCTACAAGTTGCCCATAAAATCCTTGGAAAGCACATTGAGTCGGCCTTGTGCATGAAATGTGCTTGATAAAAAAAATATAAAATTAACCTCCTAAGGCCAAAGCTGGTTCTTTTAGATGCATTTTTTTTATTTCTTTTTAAAAACTGAGAACTGCAATAAAAAAATAAAAAAAAAATAGGAAAACAATTTCTCTTCTAGGACCAAACAATCCCACAGTGCACACGCTTGTGGACACAAGAGCTAGAAAGTGCTGTCCACGTATGTGGCCACCGAGCCTTAGGGAGGATAAAATTGAGATACAGTACAGTACAGTACTACTGCACACTGTCCAAACAGAGTATAGTGCAGTAGTACTCTGTGCTGTCTAAACACAGTATAGTACAGTATTACTCCAATTACTCTAATTCGTAAGTAGTGCTTAATCATTGACATTTCTGAGTTCCATTCAAAGTCAGTAAACACAACCACAAGCCACACACAAGGTACGATGTAAATCTATGAAAAAGGAATAAAATTAGGTGTATAAGTCTGTCTAAGGGTCTTGAAAATACGGTACTTTTTCAGGGTGTGTTGACATTTATCTGGGCAGAGGGCTTTAGACGTACAGCAGGATTTGTGCAAGGATCCTTAGGTTTTATACATTTATACATGTTGCTTTGACAACACGCACTATTGACTCTAAACATTAACATTTCTTTAAAAAAAAAAAAAAAAAGAACAGTTTTTCTTTGCCATATTAACAGGCTCGTTCCCTGCAACCCACTCACACATGCACAACTGATCATACATGTACCCTTGGGTTCTTGGCCGCGTGCACACACACACGCCCACACACGAATGCATGCGTACAGACGTGGCTTTTGGAGGTTTTGACGTGGGCGATGCCTCTGTGTCAACTCTTTCCTGCAGAGAGACTTTCCACTTGTTGTTTTTCCATTGGCTCCGAGTGAGCTCGTGTCAAACTGATGGTTGCAATTTTTTTTTTTTTTTTTTCCAAAAGTTTGGCCACTTTGTCTTGACTCTTAACCTTTCTACATGCATTTTCGCCGTGTCAACACATAATCCTGGTTGGGTCTCAACCGCACTTTTGGTCTGTGTGACAACCTGGCCTAATTTATTCAAGATCTACTTCTCATCTGGCTGGCTGGCTGCTGGAGAACGTGTCCCTTTATCCTAATTCGACCCTTTTAAGGCTGCCGTCACCCTTGGCGGTGATGGTTTTATGGTGTTTTGTTTCCATTGTTAGGTCGCTTTTTTTCTTGACTCGCACACTGAGGCTGTCTGCAAACACTCAGCGCTTGTTTCCTTGTTGATTCAGCCATTCGCACAGGAAGAGGTTTAGGTGAGCAGGGTTTTGTTTGTGCAGGTGTCTACTGTTGTTACATGAAATAAATATCAACACGTTGTCACCCTCTCGCTCGCCACAATATATACCAGACGGGGGAGTTTAAGTTGTGACTTATTTTAGTTGAATCGAAACGGTGCTTCAATATAGTGGACTTGTCTGATAAAATTTGTCCTTCGCAACGATTAAACAGGAGGAATAAGGCGTATTGTTGGACAACTTGGAAAAGGACGACTGGGACTGAGACAACAACACTGCTGCAGACGATTGAAGCACAGAGCCAGGTCTATAGATAACTGCAGTGTTTCTATCACATGTGCAGTGTGTTACCATATAAGACAGCAATATGACTCACCCTGGTAAATGACCTACTATGTGGGAAGTCATGATTCATGCAAGCTGCATTTAAGTAGGCAGGGGCCAAAAATACTCTGGTATGCCAGTGCACATGCAAAACCAACACACTCACACTCACACATACAGACACACACACATACCTCACTTGCTCAGTCATACTCACCACCCACAGACACTGATAGGCTAGATCCTGTCAGTAACCTACAGTGAGAGACATTAGAAAGTTGTCAAAGCAAAGACTGGAATAACAAGATGACTGGATCTCTGCTTATGCCTTTCTGAGGTAATACCAGACATACATTCACAGCTGATGCGTTCACTGCTTAAATTTCTACCGCGTCTGTGATGGTGTACACAGACAGCAAAGTTCCGTCCCGAATGTTTAGGTTTGGTTGAAACAACTGCAATTCAGCAACCGGTGTTGTCTCGTAGCAGGTTTCTTTGTATTTTTACGCAACTGTTTTGTTCTTAAAGCCGTGCAACTAAGGATGTATCTCAAGTTTGCAAAGATATACTTTTGCGAGATAATGTAAGTTTCTAGGATGCGTTGTGGAATTGTGCCCTGAAATACTGGGCCACAAGCTCTAGATGTATGTTACCGCATTTTCTTCTTCTTTTATCTTTTAGTTGAAGGTGTGTGTTTTCTTGTCTTGATATTTCCCTGATGCCAACGCAGAAGGTTCCCAGCTGTCTTTGAAGATTTGTATTACACTACGCGCTTAAGACTAATTGTTCCTTTTGAAGAGTAAATGTTCAAGTATCGACTTGTGGGGCTGAGGTCAACACCTGGACCTTTTCATTGCCGGGCAATGAAGAAACTCTGGTGTTAATCAGGGCGGTCTGCACATAGACGTGGGTCTGCAGAGTAGATCAGTCCCTTAGTTGGTGCCATCTATCAGTGTCTTAGATGGTCTGCATCTTTTTTTTTTTTCATCTTCACCCTGGGGACGTGACACCTCTGGCATAGGATCAGGCCAGGTCTGGTGAGGACGTTGGAGTATTGGAGTTCAAGAAGAGGCATGATATCAGTTGAACCGCGCTGTGGTTCTTTTTAGAGTCTCGCAGTGCATGATAAACTCTTTGTGTCGATAGATTGATGCTGTGCTGTCTCTTCCTCAGTCATGGGATCACTGCACACTGAGACAGTATTGATTTTTATCTGTAGCAAAGAGCACTCAATCCATTTCTAGATGAACTTGAGCATAAGGACTCTTGTTGCGCACCTTATTTTACACCACGTCAACCAGATGTTAAGACAACATATTCCCGTTTTGCAAAACCCAAAAGATTTTCGCTGTCTTTTGCCTATTTTCCCAGAACGGCAACAGCGTAACTACCATACAATCTGCAATATTTTTTTCAGAAATTATGTCGTCAGTCTAGTCCCAGCCAATCTACCATTCCAGTTTTATCTTCACTTCTAAAAAGGTGCCTGAGCGTCACCTTGTGGCTGCGATCTGCTTGTCTCGCATATATTATCTTACAATCAATATTATCAACCCACTGACCTTCTGAAAAGCCCTTTGTCTCATCACTGGGTTGGAGATTTAGAATTCTACCATAAATGTCAGTAAAAACCATTACGATGCAGGGGGGAAACCCCACAAATATGATTTTTATCATATCTTAATGAAAGAAATGGTTTAATCCCCTGGACCCCACCATGATGTTACTATTATTCTTGGGGTTTTTTTGTGGTTGACGGGGTATTCTGTAGACGTATGCAGTTTCCCTGAGCTACTCACAGAGTTGCAAATGACTACCTGTCTAGGTCATCTTCCATGGTCTTTGTTTTTCGCAAGATCAGGAAAACCTGTGTCTTGATGACACATTTACAGCACACATTTCTGGTTTTGCAAACTTGACAAAAAAAAAACCAACAGGTTAGACAGATGTGTCAAGCCACAGGCAAAAACTCTGGTTTAAATGTTCTCCCCCTACACTGTTTCCCTCCCTACCTGGTGTCTTTTGTGATCCTTTAAAGACATGATGAGGATTGAATAAAGACGATGGACTAAGACATGGACACGGGATGAAAACGAAGGAAAGATGGCAAGGTTGCATAACAGCCAGGGAGACATTTGAAGTTAACAGCTCTGTGTCTGAAATCTGAATCCATCCTCATTTGCATTTTCTATTACAGCCAAGATAAAGTAATCCCTGTTTAATCAATGCCTCAGCCTGATTTCCCCATTCAAGGCACATAATGAACCATTAACACGTTTCCGCTGACCTCCGCAGTTCTTGCTCATCATGGATAACGCACGGTGCTCCGTTTGGAATCATTAAAAGTGAACGCAAGTCTCTTTAGCTCGGTCCATTTAAATAAATAGTCTTTTACATTTAAAAAAAAAAGTGAAAATGCTTCTGCCTGATTACTACTTTAGATTACTTCAAAGGTCATTAGAGGGACAACAAAGACAAGGAGGTTTGGAGCGATAGCTAGAGAAGACAGATTGTGATGGTTTGGACATGTTCAGAGGAGGGACAGTGGATACATTGGTAGAAGAATGGTGTTAGAGAGGGAGCTACCAGGTAGGAGACAAAGAGGAGATTGATGGATGCAGTGAGGGAGGACATGGGAGTAGCAGGAGTCAAAGTAGAAAATACAGAGAACGAGGGGCGAAGGAAAAGGATGATTCACTCTGGCAACCCCTGAAGAAGGGCAATCTGAAAGAATAAGAATTAAATTTCAGATCTTTTGTTGAGTTATTTATCGTTGTAAAGATAATTAAAACATATGCAGGTCAAGCTAAATCTATGTCGAACAACATTCTATGTCATGTAAACCTAAAGATTTTTTTTTTTTGTCAAATATTTTGACCTTTTCAGCCGCAGTGAGTAATCTGACAGTGAGAAAATTGCAGGGAAAAAAAAAAAATATATATATATATATATATATATATATATATATATATATACGTATATGTTAAAAGTATATTTTGATTTTTAGATTTTTTTTTCTCACCAAGGACTAAAAAATGTGCTTGTGAGTGTCATGGAAACTAGAGGCTATGAGATTGTTACACTGACAACATCCCTGTCACTTTTCATCATTAATAAGTATCTGAGGAGTTCAGCAGCTGGACTTCAGATCCCTCGTCAGTAAAACCACCCAGCAGGGCTGGAGGATTGTTTTGCAAACAAAGTGATCAACCGTGCTGGGAATACGACCCCTTGTCTCTAAAGTCTCTAAAAAAGCAGCACATGAAGAGCATTATTCTGAGTATATAGAATTCTGTTATAACGGTTACTTTACCTGAGTGTTAATGCCTTTATCACTGCACACCTCACTGTGGTCAACACATTAACGATAAAACACAAATTCACTCAC
>JAFBJS010057463.1:0-14625 GCA_016785265.1 Paraplagusia blochii | reverse complement strand
AAAATCAGATTTTTTTTTCTCACCAAGGACTAAAAAATGTGCTTGTGAGTGTCATGGAAACTAGAGGCTATGAGATTGTTACACTGACAACATCCCTGTCACTTTCCATCATTAATAAGTATCTGTCTGAGGAGTTCAGCAGCCTCATCAGTAAAACCACCCAGCAGGGCTGGAGGATTGTTTTGCAAACAAAGTGATCAACCGTGCTGGGAATACGACCCCAAAGTCTCTAAAAAAGCAGCACATGAAGAGCATTATTCTGAGTATATAGAATTCTGTTATAACGGTTACTTTACCTGACTGTTAATGCCTTTATCACTGCACACCTCACTGTGGTCAACACAGTAACGATAAAACACAAATTCACTCACGTCAACCCGATGGAAAAGTTTGAAAATGTGTCTAGCAATCAATGATGTCATATCAGTCCATTTTTAGAAATTGTGAAAATAAACTAGATACAAGGCACTATTAAGAATGCAGACGTACATTGGTTGCATGTTCAAAATGTACAGTAACTCATCCAGCAGGACTAACGTCATCCCGGAGACTGACATTTGCGTCCCCGTGCAGGTCCAAGGACATTAGCAGCTGTGGCTTAATTTGATAATTCCAATTAAAACCATGTTCCTACTCCGTTTAATTATAGTCGCCCGACAGATGCCCCCCCTCCAACGCCTCCACCCACCCTGATTTTACCCAGTGACACAATGTTCAAAAAGGTCTGCCTCCGACTATAATGATATCTTACTGTAGCAGCACAGAAGCCTTGGTTTTACCAGTGCATTGTACAATGTGACAGGCTAGGACAGACTTGTCCAACAAATTCTGCCCTACAAGTTCCTACCTGGTCTGGCTTTAGGACCCACCATCAGACCTGAATCACAAGCCGCTGACCCTGTCATCTGGTAATAGATCAGAGGACGAAGATGAGTGAATGACCATTCAGTCATTGTACTCCTTTGGGTTGCAACCCAATATTTGAGAATCACCGCTATGAGTTAGTTTGTTGCTTGCATTAATTAATAATACTGATGGGATATGTTATCGTATCAGATCTCTTATTTCAACAGAAATATTATTTTCTTACTGTGAGCCTTCCAAGGGTCCTGGCCACTAGGGGGGGCCCTTACCAAAAAGGAGTTTTTTCTGCCACTTACACTGATAGTTTGGGGGTCCCAGCGATGTCTTGAATGGACCCCAAGAGACCCCAGCAACGCCTTTGCTTGCAAAGCCAAAGTCCAATTCCATAACTGCTAGGTCACCACTGCCGACATTCGTATTTCTTTTTATTCTCCGCGCTTTCCTTACATAACACTACGTGCTAATGTTCTCTGTTGTTTATCATTGCAAATCTAACAACAGAGGCTACAATTTTTAATTGCATTTTTTAAAGATAAATAAAACATATCTAGCAACGATAGATAGATAGAAAGATAGATAAGAAAATTATATAGCGTAATGTAATATATAGCGTAAATATTTATATTTACGCTAAATATAAATATTATACTTTTTGTCAACATGTCCCAATTTTCATAGTAAAAATATCGACTATAACAATAGAAATGGGCATTATTACGTTATATTGAATTTTCTACTTAACGATATTCCCTTTGTGCAATTTTCTTAGCACAATAATGGAGATCAAACGGTTGTAGATGCGTTTGCCAAATTTGGGAAAGGCTTCTGCTTTTCACCGTGCTCAGCTGCAAAAGTGCCACATCAAAGTGTTCAGTCCTTGCAGAGGTGATTGTCATCTCTCCGCCAGAAGCTGAGAGAAAACAGGAAGCCTCCATATCATCAATTTTAAGTGTCATAATTTTAGTGTTAAACGACGAGATTCTGAATTGCAGATAACAACAGTGGGGTTTTTTACATCATGACTCAACTGCCAGTGACGATGCTTTAAAATATCATCTGCCTTCTCCACATTACGCTTTTTTTTTTTTTTTTTTTTAATCTTTTATGGTTTCGCTCTGCCTCTTCCTTCAACACATCCGTCAACATCATTGTGCTGAGGCCCAGCTAGGGGGAAACGCACATCACACCAGTGCGCACATTAATGATACTCTGTCACTCATTAAATTCTCCACGCCAAGACCACATTAATATGAGTGTCAGGCCAGTGCTGACTCAGGCTACCGCTGCTTGTTCTCCTCATTTCTCTAATGTCTTTTTTTTTTTCCTCTCTGTGATCGCTCCCATCGTCCTGCCTTTGTCGACAGACGACGCAGCACAGCTTTACTTTGGCTTTTATGATAAACTGGAGCATGAAAATGAACTGCTGCAACACATTTTTTTTCCCTATTATTATTAATATTATTATTATTATATATGCTTGACAAATTACAATTACTCAAAACTGGACCGAAACAGGAAGTTATGATGACGCAAATGAAAACCCGCGGTTGGGGCAGGCTTGTCTGAAGGTGTCAGTATATCTGAGAATGACCCACAGATAGAGGTTTGCAAAATGTGCGATGCAAAAAAATTTCAAGAGTGGGTGTGTCCGCAAATAATTTCCCCACCTCTGGTCTGAAATCTTGGGTCTGGAACATTCCAGTTACTTTGCTGAAAAATGAGAGGAGGACGTGTTTGATGTATCCATCCGTCCATCTATACATCTGTCTATCTACATTCATACATACTGTATATAAAGACATGGGAACACATATGAAATACCAGCTGAGATACAGTATATGTATCTGTAAATAAACATACCATTGCGCATCTTTGGCAGCAGTCTCCACAACTGCCACCCAAATCACACTGCTCATTACTGTGAGGCTACTACTATGAGCCCACTGGAAGTTATGTGGCACAGGGCACTTGACTGTGGATACAAACTGTTGCTGCCCTTGAAAATTATTATTTACTATTATTGAAAATCTGTTTTCCTATTATATTAAATATTCTTTTTTTAGGAGGCAGTAGATTGCTATAGACTAACAAATAAGATTATATTCCAGCACATTATTCCAGTATTTTGGAAGTCTTTTCAGAATATGCAGGAAAAAGTATGTGGTTAAAATATTGGGGAAAACTGCAATAATTGGGGAACTGCAATGATTTAATTTGAAGTGTAAGATGTCTATGTTTGCTGCTGTTACAGAGCATATCGGCAATGATGATGATATCCCAAAACAAACATGGCAAAAAAATAAAAAATAGGCAGCGATAATGCTACACTAGACAGTCTAACCGCTGTCATTAATGGCTGTCGAGAAACAAGAAGACAGACAGACAAAAAAGAAAGTCACCATCAACATACAGTGAAACTTTTCCGCTTCATCCAGTTATAACAACCATTTAAAATGACAGCTTGGTCATGCACAGCCCTTTTTTGCAATCTGCACTTCCAGTCCAACCGCCGCCTAATGTGTTAAGACGTGTACCTGGAAATGTGGCTACAACTGTCCAGTCGTGTCGTTGGAAAAAAAAAATATGCCCCCCATGTGTTGCTGTGTGTTTGTGTCATCGTTGCATTTTTTTCCTCACCACTGCAACAAAACCTTGAAGTCTGAAATGAAGACTAGAAATAGCATGTTTGGGTTGCACCGAACCTCACGACCGCATCTGGAAACATTATTCTTGGAAGACATGGTCATTATCTGAGGAAGCCGACTGAGAAATGTACGGTGAAATGAGCAAACCCCGCAAGATTTGAACAGGGCAGAACCACAGCATACGTCTGGACTGACACAGTCGTTCCACAGCTGCCCCCACCACCGTGCCGTGAGTAAGTCGCACAAGCAAGCAGCAGCTGCATCAGCAGTCACAATTGTGACGTGTCACTCGTCCACCATTAGAATGGAGTGATAGCAAAGCACAGTGAAGCAGTTTGATTGGGAGCATCCTCACCCTAAACACTACTGTACATCGACCTCTCGAAATGTAGTCTACGTAGAAGCAGAATCCACCTGCCCTGCAGTGCACATCATTGCGAGTTACAGTATGGAGGTTGGTGGGTCTGGGTCAATGGAAGGTCGTGCATTTGCTCAGTCAGTGGCATAATTTATCTGGTTTTCACGGGCTAGTGAGTAGCATCACGCCTTGTTTCCTTCTTCTATGCTGGGCCTTTGATCAGATTGGATTCTCACTGGATGTTTTGAAGATGTGAAGAACTTTGAAGCAAAGAAGTTGTTGGAAGCTTCTTATGACTTATGACATTACAGTATAAACTAATGACATTAGTACATATAAATGTGTATGTGTGTGTGTGTGTGCTTGTATATATTTATATATTGAATTTCTTTTGTTACTGTACGACAACAGGTTCTCTTCACAATCATTTATATATATTATATATATTGATATATGTTATATATTAATATGTAAGAATAATTGAATATTTAAAAATTATTATTTCAACATGGAATGATGGAATAAGTAAATTCTGAAATTTTAACCATGAGAAAAAATGTTATAACACCAAACAATATGAATACAAGTATATGTTTATGTGTATGTATTCGTATGTATGTGTGTATTTATATATATATGTGTGTGTGTGTGTCTTTGTGTGTGAAATTAAATATATATATATATATATGTATTGTTATTGTAAGTCAACAGACTTCATTTACAAACATTTTCAAAATTGGTATTTATGTTTATTATTTCAGCTACACTTTGCTCATTTTTATATATATTTGTGTGTTTTTACATATATACTGTATTTTCCTCACTATAAAGCGTACCAGATTACAAGGCCCAGATTCAATGAATGACCTATTTTAAAACTTTTTTTTCATACAAACAACACACCACATTATAAGGTACATGGAACAGATGCTGCTGCTTCTCGTAGATGCAAGACCTGTTGCAACTCACTAATTGGTCCACATATAAGGCGCACCTAAATTATAAGGCGCAGTGTCGGCTTTCGAGAAAATTTTAAGCTTTTAGGTGCACCTTATAGGTTACGCTTGCAAACATCCTGCAATCAGGTGATACAGCCTACCTTTTTTTTTCCATTTACACTCCAGGAAGACTTTCGTTTTTACTTAATCAGAGAGAGTTGGTTCTACATGCAAATGAAGGTACACCACTGTGTCTGCTGTAAATGTCGACATTCACACCATCTTTTCTCAGGCTTTAACATGTACAAATGGTAATCACACCCAATTTAATCTTTCTTGATGAAAAATCTCAAATCAATAGTTATATATATATATATATCATAAAATACTATATACATATGTGTGTATATACTGTATATGCATATATATGTATATGTATGTATATATATATATATATATATATACATACATAGATGTTTTTCCCCCATTCATAACGTAGGGATGTCAATGTCAAACTCATCTAGAGTTGCACTTTTATCCAAATTAGAAGTTATATATTTACATTATTTTATTTGTTTATATATTTATATATATTTCCCCATTTCTTTTAATACAAGAACTATATTATATATTAACTATAATATATTAACTATATTAACTATATTATATTATATATTATATTATATTATTATCATCTTTTTGTTGGTGAAGTCACTGACAAGCCAGTTTTGGACTGCCAGCCATTTGTTTTACATCCTTGTTGTAAATAACAAGTCTTTTTATAGCAAAAAAAAAAGAATATTTTACCAAGTTCAGTCTGAGGGAAGCCCTACTCGCTCACACTGGGCCGACCTCACGTTATCTCGGCTGTTAAACTGTATGGTAATTCTAGTTTAAACAGTGGTTGTCTGTCTGTTGGGAATGTTCACACTGCAGGCTGAGATCAGATTTGCTTTTCCTCCACTGTGGAAGGTCTTTGTTGTACATGACCTTGATGTGCAGATGATGTAGTCTGGGTCTGGCTGGTGCTGAACACAAAAAAAAAAAAAAAAAAAAAAAGGGGCTGAACAAAAAAAAAAAAAAAAAAAAAAACAGAATTGTGCAAGCAGCTGGTTGTTAAAGGTAAACTTTCTTCTTTACAACTCTGAAATATACTAAGTTCTGATTATTTTATTTTCAAATTATATCATACTCTCAGTGCATTTATGTGGCTAAGGTCTGGCTTTATAGAGGTTGCACCCTTGTGATTTAACTGTAAACAGCAGCCAAATAGAATGTTCATAGCACTGACTGTCATTACATTGAGCCCTGAAATATAAGGAATGATTTCAGTGACATTAACACAAGGTTAGGTCATGAATGAAAACAGAGCTCGGGTCCATTGTCATTGATTTGGCTGAGGTATATTTAGATTGGAAGTGCTATCTGGTTTGTTGATGACATCACCCTGGAAGTAGGAAGTCTGTCTGAAGCGAGGCCTTGTGTGTGCTTAAATTTCTGTGTAAATTCTCCTGTACTGCATGGGAAGTAACAGTAATGTGTCAGTGTTTGTCTGCAGCAACAGGCCGTATCTGCTCTCACTGGACGTGGCTCTAAACGTGTGTTCTGTTTCTGTTTTCAGGGCGTGAGCGGAATGTCCGTGGATGTGAAGCCTGAAGCCCCCATGTATGTGTATGAGTCGACAGTTCATTGTACTAATATCCTCCTCTGCCTGAACGACCAGCGGAAGCAGGATATCCTGTGCGATGTGACTGTCCTGGTGGAGGGCAAGGAGTTCCGTGGGCACCGGGCCGTGCTGGCCGCCTGCAGCGAATATTTCCTTCAGGCTTTGGTGGGCCAGGCAGAAAATGACTTGGTTGTTAGCCTTCCGGATGAGGTATGTACCTAGACAGTGTTGATGAAATATATATATACTATTATTCTATCTGTTATTCTACACACATAAAGAATATATAACTTTCATTGCATATGTAAACAAAAATATACGAACTTAAATGTACATATGTGCAAACACATACAGATGTAAATATATATTATAAATATATACTGTATAGTTTATTATATTAAAACATTACATAATTATGTCGAGTTTTTAAGGCAGATATGATGAGATATATAATTGCATATATAACTACTGTATAGTCTATATACATATAATGTATGTAGGTGTGTATATTGACATATATATGAAAATATATATACTGTATATATGTGTCAAGAGTAGGTAGATAAGTGGCATTTAAAAGTGCAAATATATAAACATAGTGTATGTATAAAGTCATAGTGTAAGTATAAAGTCAAGTGGGCTACATACTGCCACTTGGCTGTAGTCTGTCCATGTTTGTCTAATTAAAAAGTGATATTAATATTTATACATTAAATATGTGTAAACACATTTCATGTGTATATAAATTTTATATATTTACACATATCTACATATAGTTATGTCTATATATCATTGTTACATAATAACAAGACATTTTTTCTGTATGAATATCGACTATAGTGATATATATGCAAATATATACATATGTGTGTTTACACAATAATACAATTATTCATAAATATTACCTAGATTTCTTTTATACATGGCACAGAAAAGGTGAAAAGCAGTTTAGCATTTGCACGATTAGTAAGGAAGCAAACTTGGGTCCACAAGGCCCCCGGTTCGAATCCCCCTACTGCCAAGTTACCACTGAGTTGCCCTGAGCATGACCCCGGGCACTCAAAAGCTGCCCTCTGCTCACTGTGGTGATGGGTTTAATGTGGAGGTGACACTTCGTTGTGTTAGATATATTTCGACAACATCATATCTTTATACTATTATTCATAAGACAAATACTATGGTACGTAAATGCTAAGTTAGTTCATTATTAGGGATCTACCTATGACTTCTTAGTTACACTCAGGGCCAGTTCATTTAATTATTTCCCTGCCATCAACACATTTGACTTATATTTAGTCATTAACTTTCACACAGGTTTTTTTTTTTTTTTACGTCTTCTGTTTTGCATTTTTTTTTCTGCAATTCTCTAAGCTAAGTTTAAAACATTTTTTTTTTAATTCATTTTCACAGCTTTTTTTTTTTTTTTTTACGTCTTCTGTTTTACATTTTTTTTTCTGCAATTCTCTAAGACATAAAGCATTGGTGTAAGGTGTAAGAAAATGTGTCACTGAACATATAGCGCTGTGATTGCCAATTAGCACCTGTCAGATGCTGATATTGTCTGCAACGAGGCTGGATAACACTTCACAGATTTACGCCACCCTGGGCTCCGAACTCGTCAGGTTCCGCGACACTTCTCAGTCTTTTACTCACCTTAGCTCCCACTCTGTCACTTTTAACTGAGATATATCTGTGCACCTCCTCTTCACACATGATGAAAGGGCTCCGTGTGACATGCACAGGCACATGCATACATACATCAGCCACTGTAGAAAGTGGGCCACATCCCACATGTGCGCTGGAGCTGCGGGTCCTTGCTGGGCCAGCATGCATTAATAAAGCAGCGTCTGTCAAATGACTTTGTTGTTGCACTCATTGAAGAAAAAGTTGCTGTCACTTTTTTTTTTTATGTGATGTAAAATAAGCATCGTTGTTTCTTTATTTCTTTTTTTATTAAACTCAAAGAATGACAGCGGAGATTAGCTACAGGAGGTACAAAGCATCGAGTCTTTCATTCATGTGCATTGCGTATGAATAATGCATGAGAGAGTGTATTTCAGGTGCGACATGTGGGTGTGGAAAGTAATGTCTTTCAAAGACAGTCACTTTAATCTGCTAGATAAAGTAAGTACTCCGAACTAGTGAGAATTTAGTAACACGTCTTTCTTCTTTTCGTCTTTTCTTGAACATATATAAAAACTTCATGAAGATGGTTTAACAAATAATCTATATTTGCTAAATCATCGTCAAGCATATTTTACAGAACAGGGTATGGTAACTTACCATTTAGCCAGAAATCACCAGTTGCAGTTGTACAATTAAATTAACTTTTTGCAAAAAAGGCGAGTACATAGTGATACAGATTAGTTTTTCCAGAAAGGCAAACTGTATATGATATGGATTAAGGGAATAAATCTGTATTTCCACAAAATTCATCCATCTAGTCACCTGTTGGTGGTTTACCATAAACACACTGAAGCTTTATATTCTTTATATGGTTTTAATATATATTTATACTTAAATATATACACTGTAAACTATACTGTATATAAATACACATATATATTTGTATGTATATATGTTTTTATATGTGGGTTTATATATAGAGACATAATAATGTGTAGAAATGAATAGAAATATGTGAGCGTGTGTAAAATAGTAGTATAGGTAGAGATATATATTTTACAAACAATAATATTATGCAAATAAACATATATTTTACAAAATATATGTTTATTTGTGTTTTTGATGTATATTTGAGTAAATATAGATTTGATGTTTTCAATGTGCATACATACAGGTTGTTTTTTTTGTTTGTTTGTTTTTTGTAGCTGCCTAGCCATTCATATTAGTTCTGAATCTCTCAAATAGTAGTGGGTAGTGAGCTGGAGGGGGGTTTGTGAGTTGCTTCCCCTGGAATATGGCATTCTCGACAGAAGTGAACCAATGCTGTAATGCTTCAGTTATAACAATCCCCCAGTCACTAGGGGGCAGCAACTCGTACATTGGTTTGTATGTAGATTAAAAAAAAATACGTTAGTAGCTGGGTATCAGTGGTGCCCTAGTGGTTAAGGAAGTTGCCACTGAGGTGCTCTGATCTTATCCTGACCCACATAACTTTCATTAGGCTCACCACCCACAGGAAGGTATGGTGCAATGTGATTTGGGTGGCAGTCGTGGAGACTGCTGAATAAGAGGTTGAAGATGAATGAATATTAGTAGGTTGGTTTGGGAGTCCAGGAGTGAGAAAAATCCTGTCTACAATGAGGGGGGGGGGGCAGAAAATAACAGAGAACTGCTGATAGACACATAGCTGTTGCGTGCGCTATACATTATGGAAATGCAACGA
Source organism: Paraplagusia blochii (assembly GCA_016785265.1). Taxonomy (NCBI): domain Eukaryota; kingdom Metazoa; phylum Chordata; class Actinopteri; order Pleuronectiformes; family Cynoglossidae; genus Paraplagusia; species Paraplagusia blochii. The sequence continues at coordinate 4,805 of JAFBJS010057463.1, read as the reverse complement.
CATAAAGTGATGGACAACGCAGCAGATTAGTCAGTAGCATCACCCGCAGAGACTGTAGGTGGATTTTTCTTTTAAATAAATAAGGCTCTTCCACTCTGTTTAGCAGGTAGTACACTGCTCTGTGACTGTCTAGACTAGTCACAGGCAGAGCACTGAGGAGTGTGGTTTCACTGATGTGGCTTTTTTAAGGTCCGCTGCCGCCCTTGGCTGTGCACTCACTTATTCAAGCATGCTGACGCATCTCTGCTTGTCTGAATGTTGCTTTCTCCCTGATGCTGGGGTGGGCATATTCCTTCACCAGCTCCTGGGGGCTGCTGCCTTCAGTGTATGTAACAAAGGAAGCAAAGCTGCTGCTGCTGCTGCAACAGAGGGGGGAGGTTGGTGCGGATGAAATGTGAAACAAAGAACAACCTCCACCCCCACCACCTTCATCATCCCCCTCTTGTGGCCTCGCCATCCCGGGAATAGCCTAGGCTGGCGAGGGTGAGTGACATCATTTATATCTAATGTGACCCAAGCCTGCAGTGGGGAGGCCAGTTTAATCAGAGGCTTTGTTAGCCATGGCATCATGAGAACAAGACAATTGTGTTTTTTTTTTTACATCACAGCAGTGTTGTCCTCTGAGTGTGTATGTGCGTGTACGTGCAAAGAAGTGATGCTCTGTATGGGTGCTTTCCCTGGGGAAAAACAAACAGTCTATCTATCTATCTATCTATCTATCTATCCATCCATCCATCCATCCATCCATCCATCCATCCATCCATCCATCCATCCATCCATCCATCCATCTTGCTATCTTTCCATCTGTCTGTCTGTCTATCCATCCATCCATCTTTCCTTCTGTCTGTCTGTCTGTCTGTCTGTCTGTCTATCCATCCATCCATCCATCCATCTACGTATCATCCATCCATCCATCTATATACGTATCTATCCATCCATCCATCTACATATCTGTCCATCCATCTACGTATCTATCCATCCATCCATCTACATATCTGTCCATCCATCTACGTATCTATCCATCCATCCATCCATCCGTCCAGCCATCCATACCTACCTACCTACCTATCCATCCAAAAAGTTCAGTTCAGGGATTGAACACAAGCAGATCACTCTCTCTTTCACTCAGCTGCAATGTCACTAAATTCCAATAAATAGTCTCCTACACTAAGAATTTCATGCATTTCAGGTGGTCTGCTCAATTAATTACTAAAACCATGGGCTATGCACTTGGGTTTTTACCTGCTGCTGACCTCTATGAGATTTTGACTCCTTATGATTTATTAGTCAGTTTAGTCAGCTCTCTGTTGTTCCATAAATAGTTATGGGCCACATAAACATTTGAAGGTGCGATGATGAGCCCTTCAACGAGACATTGGAGTAGTTTTATTCAAGGAATCCCTGCCGTTGATGCTGTAACTCACACAGGAGTCTATTCTGAAATGTCAATACATAGAACAATACATGCACATGCAGGAAAACCATATGTAAAATCTGTAACTCACTCCTATTTAAATGCAGTAAAGGCGGTGCTCTGTAGGGATGGTCATCACTCGTGTAGCTTGAAAGATTCAAACCTAACCACTGTAGGTCAATTATAGATCGTAGCTCACTGGCTTTTGATTTACACGTTGGAAAAAGGAACAGGACAGCACTGTGATTCAGCAGAATCCAGCTGACCGCAGACCTCAAACCACCTATTTGTCTGTGTTTTTCCTTAGGCATGAGCCATGGAAAACTTTTTTTTTTTTTTAATCTCCACAAGAAAACAAAAAAGGAACATTTTGGGTTCTATTTTTCTTTTTTCAAATTAGTGTTTATCCCCAGGTTGTAATTGGAGGAGGAACTATATTTGAATATATAACTATATAGTCATAAGTTATAGTTAACAGTATTTTCATTTGGTACAACACTATATGATGTTAACTAAGACTACTTAGTTGAAAAATAGCCGATTGAATTTGGACACAGGTAGGGATGTCCAATATTAACTTATTGCATTGCATTGAAAATTCCCATACACTTACTTCCATTTCTTTTTCTTGGGTCACCAAATATTGGACACCACCACTGTAAATTTAGTCCAGGACTTATAGTGAACCAGAATGTGAAAAATCTTAAATAGTTATCATGATTTAGTTTGGTATATATAGGGTTAAAGGTTTATAAGTCTTGTGTTGTTACTTTAGTGTTGATAGTTAATAACCATCCTCCTGAAGTGCTGCGGGTCAAGCAGCGCATGATCGATGGTCAACCAGAACGCTGGCTAATCAAACATAGGTCCCGACTGACAAGCCTAGTGCCTGGCTGAGACATCACAACACACACCGACTATTAGACAGATGGTAGGAGGAAGGACTCAGGGACAGAGGCCTGCCTTCCTTAAAGATGGGGGCTGGGCATTAACACACCAGCGAGCCATGAATAGAGTAGCGCAGTGGTGCGGTGGGTGGGTGTGTGGATGGATGTATTGGCACTAATACCCAACCCTCCCCCTCCTCCAGCGGGGGGTCTCTCTTTTGCTGCCAACACAAGGTCACATCTGATCATGTAAGCTGACCGTCAAGATGTTGAGTTTGTATCCTAAGTGTGAGTCTGCTACACAAGCAACCATAACAAGAAGGCAGTTGGGCAACAGTCGACGTAGAGATTTGACTCATAGAGTTTGAACTCATAACTGTAAGGGATGCCAGATAAGTAGATTGCATTCTACTAAAGGAAGAACCTGCGCCAGAACCAAAGTGGCAAGTAAATGTATATGTAGATCTGCATATATATAATCATATACATGATATATATTTCTATAAAATATGCACCAAAAAGGCTCAAGAGTGCTATTTAGATTTTTCAGAAGAATAACGTTTATTTACTAAACAATACATATTCACGAAAAACTCATGAAGACGCGAAGTGCCAATGTCTCTTAGAAAGACACATGTACTGCTGAAATTACAAGAAACATCTGCTTAGAATGTCTCCACATAGAGTGTTATTCCATCCATATACGTATTTTAGAGTAAGAGTAAATGTCACAAATGTGAGTCCTGGCTGTATACAGGATTCCCTATATATATGTACATACATACATACATGCATACATATATGTATATATGTCTGTTTATGTTTAGACATACATATACACATAGATATTTATACTTGCCTATAGGAATAAATGTTATTTTGCAATTAAGCTACAAATAAGGTTATTTATGAAGTACTTCAACATATCATAAATATATATAAAAAAAAACATGTTAGATTCATATGCACAAAGCCTGGTCATTTAAATGGTAACTCTCAAGCTGTAAACCCCAACTGTACCCAGCACACTGGAGAGCAGAAAATCCACTATGACGTACTGATATCATGTATTTGCCCGGACCGGAAATGTTTGCGCAGAAACACACGTCTCGAACTCAATCTTGTTGTGTCTTCAGTACCATAAAGGCAGGGTCATGTCCTCCCCAGTGTCTGGTGCGTACTTAAAGCTTCACTGGCGGAGGATTAGAATGTACACTATCTGATTTAATCTGCAGTCTGGGGAGCTTAACCTGCTCACAACTGAGTACCAGGAACGTCTTAAGTTTCTAATGTCATTGCAGGTGACACCAGTGTCGCCCTCACTTCTCTTAATATTTCTGTGAGGCTATAGGTACATTCACAGTTAAGGTATCTCACAGTCTGTGTCCTGGGGACAACCGCGTTGGGCCAATGTCTGCAGTGACATGCTGTGTCAGTTCATTCTAGTTTGAAGAGTTTTAGCCAGACGAGAACAGGGGTTGTTTATCGGTGTTCTAATTTTTCACTTTGATTCCTGTGCGGATAAATGTAGCCAAGAAAAGAATATATTTGATATTGCATAATGGAATAGGGAATAACGCTAGGTCTCACATCTTTACACATAACCAATAATAACCCCAGCTGCTGCAGAAATATTCTGTGCACATTGTTTCTGCTAGTGCTTTATTTGAAGAGAATGATGGAGCACTTTCAGAGGAGGAGACTCAGATGTCTCCTCGATATAGTTAATTACCCTACTTACACTTGAGGTCAAGTGAAGGCAAATATATGACGTAATTCTGAATAAATCCACAGTGATCATTGTGCCCACTGTTGGGCATAATAGTTGGAAATTAATCATTTCACTTGCTAATATTAACAGAAACATGTGTTATAAGGTTGTGAAGTACTTACATTTACATAGTATTCCTGTTCTATTATTATTATGTTATATTATTAGAGGAAGCGTAATTTTATTAATCAGTAATATGTCTCTCCACTATGTGCTGGGAAAAGACAGACTGTACACCAGTCTGGATCTTCCTTGTCACTCTACAGTATCTGAGCTTTTCCTTTGTCCCTGAACATCTCCTGTCACCACCTCCAGCTTAACCTCACAGTGACAACATGACAGTACGCAGTACGCCATCTCTTGTTTTGTACATTAGCGCTGTGATGCAGTCCTGTTCGTCTGCGATCACAAAGGTTAATGTCAGGTTACTCAGCACATGTTGTCCAATTGAGATTGCCAGCCTGAGAGCACTGTATTGTCATGTGTCTCCATTAACATGCATGACTTCCACTGATGCCCACTGAAGATAATTTGCATAGATGGGGGTTCTCGACTACGGAGGCAAGAGGCTAAAACAAGAAAGATTGTTACGTGGAACATAAGGGATTTATTCTTTCAACCAATAGGAATAGGAATGGTTTATTGATCATCCCCTGTTGGGAAAACTTTTGACAGTAGCTCCAAGAACAATAATATATAATAAGAATAATAAAAAAACAATAATAGAAGAGAA
>JAFBJS010057462.1:0-48941 GCA_016785265.1 Paraplagusia blochii | reverse complement strand
ACTCTTTCCCAAATCTTCATGGTATGGCTCATCAACTTTATCCCTCTGTAATTGTTACAGCTCTGCACATCACCCTTCTTGTAAATTGGTACAAGAACACTTTTCCTCCACTCATCAGGCATCTTGACGGTCTCCAAAATTCTATTGAAGAGCCGAGTGAGAAAAAATACCGCTTCTTCCCCCCAGCACTTCCATACCTCCACTGATATGTTATCGGGACCGACTGCCTTTCCACTCTTCATCTTTTTCAGAGCTTTTCTAACTTCATCCTTTCTAATCTGATCGACCTTCTCCCTGTTGGGAGCTGGCTCCTCATTCCTACGCTCCCTATCATTTTCCTCATTTAACAACTCCTCCTCACAGGTGATGACATTTCCATCTCTGTCCTTAATTAATCTCACCTGCTGCACATCCTTCCCAGATTGGTTTCTCTGCCTTGCCAATCTGTTTAACTCTTTTCTGTACAACTCCTCGTATGCCTTTTGTTTGGCTTTGGCCACTTCCCTCTTCACCTCCCTTGCCGTCTCTCTGTACTCCAGTCTATTCTCCTCTGTTCACTGAATATAACCATTTAATTGATATTACATTTTCTATTTCCAAAATGTCAGTTAAAGCTCTGCAACACTCACCTCCACATCCTTAAAAATAAAGATTAAAGTCACTTTTAATTTTATTTTTCCAGGATGACAGTTTAGGTTGTCCCTCATCTTTCTCCCGTACCTTCATGTTATTGACTACAACTATTTAACGACATTTTATATTTCTAAAATAACCTGCCTCACCTGAACCCCTGTCACTCGATATGACAATTGAATAGACTTAAGATTTTTTTCACCATCTTTTACACATTTGTCAATGTGGCATTTAAAGGAGCACTGTGAATCTAATATTAACCCAATATATTTATACTGATTGATGATTTGTATTTTAAATCAATTAACAACTATATCAGGATCTTGTGACACTACTTATATAAGTGAAATACATGCCTACAGTTTTAGAAAGGTTTAGCTGTAGACAGCACTCCTGTAAACAGATTGTCACACAGGACACTGTTTTGTAATATTATGAGCGATATATTTCATTATTGTTCTGGACTTTGTCGAGTTATTGCCAATCTGTGGTTGGAAAAACTTTTTATCCTGTCCACTCCTCCGACCAGTCATCAGTCCCACTGTGCTGTCTCTCCGAGTGACTGCTAAGATTTGTTGGTCCTACAATGTATTTGATTGTCGCTCTACAATGTCGGTAAATTGCGTTGCTTTCTTTCTTTCTTTCCATCCTTGTTGAAAAAGACAAATGATGTTGCTGTAAATTTCGTCTGTGTTGTCTGCCATGTTGCTAAGAACAGAGTACCCACTACCTTCACTCCAATCATATCAGCCCACGTCACAGTTCACGTACACCAAAAGACACAACCTGCATAAACATCTGTGAATAGATGTATACTGTATACGTGCCTAATCCCCAGTTTATGTTCAAGTGGGTGGCGAGTGTCAAAACGCAGGTATTGGTCAGTTTTTCCTATCTTTCCTCCTCTTTCAGTTGAGGCTTGGCATCACACGCCTCCACATCCTTGAATATAACCATTAAATTTACTTTTAATTTTCTTTTTCCAATAAGACTGTTTAGGCTGTTTCTCATCTGCCTCACCTGAATTCAAGTCAGTATATGTAACTATATATTTGTTATTAAACTTTATATTTTCAAGAGGACAGTTAAAGCTGTGTATCACAGACTCTACGTCATTAATTATATCCATTGAACTCACTTTTAAATATATATTTATATTTCCAAGATGACAGTTGAGGCTGTGCTTCACCAGCCTCTTGTGACTTCACATCATTGACTAAAAACTTTTGATCTTTTTAAATTTCATATTTCCACAACAACAAGTGAGGCTGTGCCTTACATTACTTCATGTGACTGAATATTCCTAATAAATTGGTATTCAACTTTATACTTTTATACAGTTAAGGCTATACTTTTATACAGTACATCCGCATTCATGTCGATATACATAACTTATATAATCATTAAATTCATATTATTTTTTCTATTTAAACACATCAGTGAAAGCTCTTCATCACCTGCCTCCACATCCTTAATATATATGTATTAAATTTATATTATTCTTTTTATTTTCAAGATGTCAGTTAAAGCTCTGCATTACCTCAACTTAACTATATTTATTTAGAGTGCCAAATCATAGCAACAGCTGTCTAACTTTACACACAGTTACATACAAATAACAAAGAAACAATATGCAAAACAAACAACAATGACCCCCTGCCCTTATAGATCCTCGCACTGGCTGAGGAACAACTCACAAAAAAAACCCGGGCAGGAAAAAAGGAAGAAACCTCAGGGGGATTGACAGCAGAGGGGATCCTCACCTAGGACGAACAGGTGGGCAGGCAAAACAGTAGCAGTATAGCTAATAATTATAAATAATGAATTATAAGGTCCAATTAAGTTTAGATATTCTGAATTAAGAAGTCCATTTTGAGTCCATCTGCTCCAGGTCTGGTCCAGAGAACTCCTGACTGTAGGTTGGTGGTGAGGTGGTAGAAGTCCATTGGCTGCCCATGTCAATCAGGTACTGGGGAAAGAATAGACTGCAAGGGGTGTTAATGGGGAGTAAATAAGGAAAAGGAAGGAGAAGGGGTATGGGGTAGGGGAGAAGAGATAGGGGACAGTGATAGGGAACAACTAAATATGGAAAAGGTGGGTTGATAGGGTTGTATCAACTCCACTATATAGGAGGGTGCCAGCCCATGGAGAGCCCTATATGTAATTAACAGGATCTAAAACTGGATCCTAAAATGTGATGGTAGCCAATGAGGAGAGGCAAAGACTGGGGAGATATGGTCTCTCTGCCTGGTTTTGGTCAGAACACGTGCTGCCGTGTTCTGGATAAGCTGTAGAGCTCTCAGAGAACTGGTTGGGCATCCGGCTTACAATGAATTACAATAGTCCAGCCTAGAAGTAACAAATGCATGGACCAACTTTTCAGCTGCCTCCAGGGAGAGCATTTGCCTGACTTTCCTAATGTTGATGAAAGTTGACATTCTTAGAAATATTTTTAATATGTGCACTAAAAGAAAGGTCCTGATAAAAACAAACAAACAAAAAAAAACACCTAGGTATTTTACAGAGGTGTTGGAGGCAGTCGTTAAACTATCAGCTGCAAATTATGTCAGCTAAAGAGTCTCTTACCTGCTTTGGACCTAGGACCAATAACTCAGTTTTATCTGAATGTAGCATTAAGAAGGTTGGAGAGTTTCCTTAGGCAACTGGACATTCAGTTCTTTGGAAATGTTTCACCTCTCAACTGTTAGTGAGGAGTAACAGAAGTTATATCCTGTGAGTGGGGAGGGAGGGGTGTTTCAAATCCCTCTTGTTGGGTGGAGCTGGGGATACCTGTGTAGTGTGATACCAGTCGTTGGGTGGGTATTGATGGGTCGTTACCATCATTGTCGTAGTGGTTTTGGTCACACGGCTCGTTAATATGCGAAATAGGTTGTTGAGAGTGGAATCTTTTGGGTATTGTTCCCAAAAGGGCTTTATGGATGGATGGATGGATGGATCGATAGAACTTTATTAATCCCTCAGGAGTATCCCTCGGGAAATTACGGTTCCAGATGCAGAACAGCAACGAACAAGAGTTAGATACAAGTAGTACAATAAGACATTACAAATGGAATAATATGGGCGGGGTTGAGATATGTACAACCAGAACAGTGAACAGTATGTGTTAGTAGGTAATGTTAGTAGTATACATACACATGAAAGTAGGAAGCTTAATGCTAGTACTTTTAGTAGCTTAAGTGGTAGTCAATGCTGTCACAATCTCAATTGTTGTTGTTATATATTGTCATATTTCATTATGACAATATAACGTTATTATAGTTTTAGTCTAATTCATTCTCATTCATTATTTTGTGTATGTGTATACCCGCACACACGTACATACCTGTATATATCTACATACAAACACACCCAGTTGTACATATGCCTGCGCATATACACACACAGCTATACACATATATGTCCAAACAGTATGTTGGTTATTCACATACATATTGTTACGTCCTCTAGGGGTGGGATGGTAACACTGAGCTACCAAAGTGAGGAGAAGTAGACATTGTTGTGGTGAAACGTATTTAATACAAATAAAACATACACTCACAAAATGGAGGAGGTAGGGAACAAAGGTGTGTGCCAAACAAATGAAATAATCATAACAAAAAGCGGGCCTGTCCTAAAGGCGATAACTAAAACCAAACAAAATACTGAAACCAAAACCTCACTACTATATCTAAAAAAAGTAGAACCAAAACTTACAAGCGGTGGCACAACCCAACTAACTAGTTATGGAGCCAGAATAGTCTAAAAAAGATCCGTGTGCGTAAACACGGATCCGCGTGCGTATTCTGAGAAGAACACGAAAGAACACACGTGTAAACACGGATCCGCCTGCGTATTCTGAGAAGAGCACACAAACAACGCTTCACACGTCAATATACATTTGTGAATTCTTCCAAATACGTTTGTGAATTGTGGTACGCGCACGCAAATCGTGCTTTTAATTTGGGAAACTACTGCACGCTAATTTGTATTTTTGAGACTCGTCTTAAGCCAACCAGATTTGTGAGCGTAATTTTGCTACCTCACTCCGTCACCTGCCAATCAGAAGTTTCACTCGTTTGCAGCCAATCACACGGTAGTCTCCCCACGAGGGGCCGTCTGTGACGTCACTAAACTGCGTCCAAGAACCAAGTTCAAGTCCTACAATAATGGTGTCTGGAAGCGGCAAAGGCGAGCGTTTGAGTGTAAGTATGTAAGCATGTTATCACATGATACTTACACTTGAATGCTCGCCATTATTGTAAGACATAAACTTGGTTCTTGGACGCAGTTTAGTGACGTCACAGACGGACCCTCGTGGGGAGACTACCGTGTGCACGCGGATCCGTGTTTACACGTGTGTTCTTTCGTGTTCTTCTCAGAATACGCACGCGGATCCGTGTTTACGCACACGGATCTTTTTGAGACTATTCTGGCTCCATAACTAGTGGAGATAACAATCATTACTACGTGCATGCGTGTGTATGGGGATCCCCCTGTAATCTAACCCTACCCCCTTACCACAAAGCAGAGCATAACACATGGTTCACAGCAAAGACCAGGCTTGAGAGAGAGCCCGCAGGAGTCCGAGCTTCACCTCTTGAAGGGTTCGGACGCCCGGTTCGAGGCCGCTGATTGGCCAGGGCCATAAGCCAGGAGCAGGCACAGGGTGTTGAGGATCCGTAATCAACCTGTGAATGGTTGAGGATGAGAGGAGAGGGAGAGAGGGGGGGAGAAAACACCTACACAGGCACGGCACGTAACACCCCTACCCTTACAAGTCCAAACCAAGGTTTGGAATTAAAACCAGACTAAACGATGACACTTAATGTCACAACTTGACATAAGGTTACTCAGGCACGTGACAAAGCATCAGCAATTATATTTTCGGACCCCCTCTTGTGTTTTATTTTTAGGCTAAACTCCTGAATGACCAGGGCCCAGCGCATCAGACGTTGATTCTTATTGTACATACGGGAGAGAAATACAAGGGGGTTGTGGTCAGTGAAAACCTTAATGGGTTTAACACTGGATCCCAGGTAAACCTCAAAGTGCCGTATTGCAAAAATAAGGGCCTGAGCCTCCTTTTCAATAGTTGAATACCTCTCTTGATGTTTGTTAAATTTTCGTGAGAAGTAGCAGACAGGATGGTCGATGCCCTGGTCGTCTTCCTGAAGAAGGACAGCTCCAGCTCCGACCGCACTGGCATCTATCTCCAGCTTAAAAGGCAAAGAGAAATCTGGAGCGGACAGTACAGGGGCACAGCATAATATGCTTTTCAAACATTCAAAAGACTCTTGACAGTCATCAGACCAAATAAAGGGTCTTGAGGGACTGGTTAAGGTTGTGAGTGGGGCTGCCACTGAGGAGAAATTTTTGCAATAACGGCGATAATAACCAACCATACCAAGGAACCGTCGTAGTACTCTCCTGGTGGTTGGAACAGGAAAGGCAGCAATAGCAGAGACTTTAGCATCCAGAGGACACACCTGTCCCTGACCAACCTGCTGACCCAGATAAAAAACAGTACCTTGTCCAAATTCACATTTGGCAAGGTTAAGGGTTAAACATGCCGCTGCTAAAAGTGCAAACATCTCTCTCAGTGTAGCCACGTGGATAGCCCAGTCGCTAGAATACACAACAATGTCGTCCAGATATGCCTTGCAGTTTGGAACTCTTCCTAAAACTTGATTTACCAATCTCTGGAAAGTGGCTGGTGCATTACACATTCCAAAGGGCATAACTGTGTACTGTAAAAAACTGTCAGGCGTCACAAAAGCTGAGATATCAGACGCGCATGGAGTTAAAGGAACTTGCCAGTATCCTTTTAACATGTCTAGCTTTGTCAAGTATTTTGCAGGACCAATTTCATCTATACAGTCATCAGAGGTAATGGATGGGCATCTGGGACAGTTACAGCGTTAACTTTACGAAAGTCAGTACAAAATCTTTGACTACCATCTGACTTTGTGTCAAGGAGACATGGAGAACTCCACGGACTTGAACTGGGCACTGCCAGTCCATTTTGAAGAAGATAGTCCACCTCCTGTCTCATCAGCTCTCTCTTAACTGGCGTGACCCTATAAGCACGCTGTTTAATTGGTTTGGCGTTTGTTAAAACAATGTCATGGGTTAAAACAGTGGTCCTTGAAGGAACATCACTAAACAGACAGGGGAAATCATTAATGAGATTTTCGATGTTACTCCTCTCATTGTCAGGGAGGTGAGACAAACAGTGGGACAGGTTGGACAAAATCTCACTATTCCTTAACCTAGCCACATGTGGGGCAGCAACAGACGTTGCTGCCCCACATGGGGCAATTTCGTCATCAGAGGTGCTCATCGTTGCGATCAGCGCCGTGGGTGAGACTGGAGCCTTAACATGGTCTGCTGGCAAAACCTGCTCTGTACGAGGGTGATATAGCTTCATCATATTCACATAACAAACCCTGTACTGCCTCCTGTGGTCAGGAGTTTTGATGACGTAGGTTGCTTCCTCACTACAGTGTACAGCCCCGAGAACCTAGTAGAGAGAGCAGAACCAAGTACAGGTAAAAGCAATAAAACATCATCACCTGGCTGAAACACACGACTAACCGCTTTCCTATCAAAATGTTTTTTCATTCTATGTTGTGCAGAAGTTAAGGCATCTTTCGCTAAATGGCAGGCTGACTGAAGCCGCTCCCTGAGTTTAGCAATGTAGTCTGGGATGCTCTCGACGCTGGGGTGTGGGGTGACAAGTTGTTCTTTAAGAATTTTTAAAGGACCTCTAACCTCACGTCCAAACACTAGTTCAGCAGGGCTGAACCCCAGTGACTCTTGGACTGCTTCACGAGCAGCAAACAAGACCAGTGGAACTCCTTCATCCCACTCTCTCTGTGTGTCATAGCAGTATTTGCGCAACATTGACTTCAGGGTCTGATGAAATCGTTCTAATGCACCCTGGCTTTCAGGATGGTATGGACTAGAGGTTTTGTGGTGGATACCTAATGTTTTAAGAGCTTGAGAAAAAGCCCTAGATTTGAAATTGGTGCCCCGATCCGTTTGAATCACCTTCGGCAAACCAAAACTATAAAAAAAACTTGACTAAAGCTTTTGTTATAACAGGGGCTGTGATTTTTCTCAGGGGCATTGCCTCTGGGAACCTGGTGGAGGCGCACATAGCAGTCAGTAAGAATTGATTTCCTGTTTTTGTCTTTGGTAATGGCCCTACACAGTCAACAATCACCTTCTCAAAAGGCTCCCCTAGTACTGGGATTGAACAGAGGGGAGCAGGCGGAAACCTCTGATTTGGCTTCCCAGTAACTTGACACACATGGCAAGTACTGCAGTGTTGAACAACATCAGATTTAAGTCCTGGCCAAAAGAAATGTTTGAGAACCCGACCATAAGTTTTCGTAACCCCTAGATGACCCGACCAGGGGTGATCATGGGCTAATGATAATACCTGCTGACGATAGGCTGTGGGTACAACAACTTGGTATGTTATAGTCTCACCTGGTGGTGTGCTACTAGACCAACAACGCATTAAGAGACCATCATCATAAATGTAGGTCATTTTCTTTGTCTTAGCTTCTTCCTGAGGAACAACTAGCGAGTGACACTTAGTTAAAGTAACGTCATCTTTCTGTGCCAGGATGAAAGCTTCTCGAGTGGCGGGTAGTTTTACAACTACTGACTTTGCGGCGAGTGGCAAAGCATCAGCAGGACGACCTTGAGGCTGACCTTTTGACACAGCCATCTCTGTATCAGGGGACTCAAAGAAACATTTATTAAGATTTCAGAATGTCTGTTCTCGGACTTCAAAACCAAAGATGAAATTTTGCAGAAAATAAAAGACATGCCTCTCTCTGCGAAAACTGTCCAAGACAGAACTGTGAAGATGGCAGAAAACGTCTCCAGACAGCAGATTGAAGATATCAATTGAGCTTTGGCGTATGCAATCGCCTGTGATACGTCCAAAGACAAAAATGACATTGAGCAAATAGCGCTATTCTGCCGATACGTGAGCGCTGCCGGGCCACAGGAAGAAATTATTGACTTAATATCGCTAAAAGGCCAAACACGGGGGGAGGACATTTGTGAGGCTGTCTTGGCTTGTTTGAGAACCAAAGAAATAAAAACCACCCACCTGGTGTCAGTGGCTACTGATGGGGCACCGTGTATGACAGGAGCTCAGAAGGGCTTTGTGACTTTACTGCAGAAGTCACTGGGTAGAAAGTTGCTGACATTCCATTGCATCTTGCATCAAGAAGCACTGTGTGCGCAAACATTTCCTGCGGAATACACAGAAGTAATGGATGTTGTCATTCAGATTGTCAACAAAATAATGGCAAAAGGGTTAAATCACCGTCAGTTCTGCGCATTACTTAATGAGGTGGACAGCGCGTATTCTGATCTCCTGCTACATAACAAAGTCCGGTGGCTGTCCAGAGGGGAAGTGCTGAAACGCTTTGCAGCGTGTCTGGAATAGGTGAAAGCTTTTCTCAGCAACAAAAGGCTCACTTTTCCTGAGCTGGAAAAGCCAGAGTGGCTGGAAAAACCTCACTTCATGGTTGATATGACAGCGCACCTTAACACGTTGAACACATCTCTTCAGGGGAAAGGAGGCACAGCTCTGCACATGCTGGAAGAAGTATTGGGATTCGAGCGCAAGTTGACAGTGTTGGCCAAGGATTTACAGCGAGTTACACTGTATCACTTCCCCTCTTTGAAAGAGTTCCAACAAGCTGGCAATGTGATAAATTCACAGTATTTGCAATCTATAGTCACTGCAATGCAAACATCATTTGGGAAACGATTCTGTGAGTTCAGAGAGGAAAAAAACACCTTATCCTTTCCTGTCGCTCCCCTGAGCATCGATCCATCCCTGTTGAATATGACTGCCTGCCTGGGTTTAAGCACACATGCAGATAACGCTGTAGATGTGTATTAGAGACAGCGCCTAATCCCGGGGGATAATATTTGGATTAGGAGTTTTATCTCCTTAATATGAGGAGGACGGGTAACTGCACGCTGTTTGCATTTTTCGTTCAGTGCGAGTTGGGTAAGTTTGGATTTTTATTTCTTAAATACGAGGACTCAAATAGACACCGGGTATTTTATTTGAAATTAAGCTTCAACCATGTGTAAAATGCTTTTTGTTACATGCAGAAATAAAATTCTGTGTTCACTGCAGCAGTTCATTGATTCCATAAATGCAACATAGTATAGTTTTTTGTACATAGCATGCAGGTTATATGTATATATATATATGTATATGTCAAAATGGGTTGTGGCTCCGGGTGCTTTCATTTTAATGGGGGGCGGTCCTAAATGGCTCTTTGAGTAAAAAAGGTTGCCGACCCCTGATCTAGGGGAAGCTGAAGTTCGCGTCCCAGCAGCAGAAGGGACGGAGAACTGCCTGTTGTGGCATGTGATGTTGCCCTGTAATGGAGCAGTGTGTTCTGCAATGCTGACATAAACAGTAGATTGTCTGCCAAGTGTGCTCTGAGCCCGTTCTTGAGGGTCTGGTTGAATCTTTCAACACCTCTATTGGCCTGAGGGTGGTATGAGGCAGTCCTGATATGTTTAATTCCCCTCCCCTTTGCAAAGGTAGCGAAGTCGCCCGAGATGAACTGGGGGCCATTGTCAGTGGTGATAGTGTCTGGCACGCCCCATCGGGCAAACAGAGAGGGGAGAAAGCTGATAACCACCTCCGTGGTGACTGAGCCAGTGGGAAGCACCTCAGGCCACTTGGAGTGGAGGTCATACACCACCAAAACGAACCGCTGATGCTGAGGGACGCCATGCAGCCATGCAGATGTCCAGCAGAATGTGAGACCATGGTGAAGGAGGCCAAGGCAGGGGTTGCAGAGGGTGAGTTGGTGGCGGGCCTGTTTTGCCACTGGTGAGGCAGACCGCACAGTCTTTCACCATTGTCTCAATGTTTGTGTCAATCCCAGGCCACCAGACTAAACTCCTGCAGCACTGCTTGACCTTCACAATGCCTAGGTGGCATTCATGGAGCATGTTTAGGACCTGTGCTCTTAGTATGCTGGGGATCACTGTGCACAGTCCTCTTGCCATACAGACATCGTTCCAGCAGGAGAGGTCGTGCCTGACACGGTGAAATGGTGCTAGCTCCTCTGGATATTTTGCCGGCCAGCCTTTCCGGATGAAGGTGCGGAGCTAGGAGAGCACTGGGTCCTGTGCGGAGGCTGCCTCAAGCTCCTTCAGGGAGACCGCCGCTTTAAGGGGTGCGTGTAACATCAAGACCAATTCTGGTTCAGCCGAGTCTGCAAAGCCATCGATAGGGGGAGTTGGTGTGGCTCATACACATACATGTGCCACCTTTCACATGCCCAGAGACAGGCTAGGGCCTCCCTCTCACTGACAGAGTACTTCTGCTCAGCCGAAGTCAGTGAGCATGAGGCAAATGCCACTGGACGTTCAATTCCTCTTTGCAGCTGTGACAGGACTGCACCGACAGCGGGATTGGAGGCATCGCAGGTAACAAACGTGGGGCTCATCAAATCAAAATGAGCAAGTACAGGCGGGGCGGTCAGCTGCGCTTTGAGGCGTTGGACAGCGGCGGAACAGGCAGGGGTCCAGGACCAGGGTGCGTCATGTTTGAGGAGGGCACGGAGTGGCGCTGTCGTCTCAGAGTAATGGGGCAGGAAATCAGGCAGGCGCAGCACAGCTGCCACATTGGAGTGGAGGGGGCTCAGCCCGTCAGTGGTTAGGCGGAAACCCACAAACTCAATCGCAGATGCTGCAATGATGCACTTCTCCTCATTTAAGGTGACGTTGTGGTGAGTGAGCACCTCAAATACCTTAGAGAGGCGGTCGTCGTGCATTGCTTGTGTCGCTCCATGCACCACAATATCGTCGAGATACACCACCACGCCAGGAATTCCAACAAAGATGGTGGTCATAATTTTTTGGAAGCAGCTAGGGGCAGAGCTGAGGCCGAAGGGAATACGGGTGAAACGAAAAATCCCCCCATGTGAGTCACAAAAGCCATAAGATGTCAGCTGTCTGGGTGTAAGGGAACATGCAGATAACCCTGGCGGAGATCGAGTTTGGCGAAGACTTTAGAGCCATAGAACTTGGCAGAGAGCTCTTCTACTGTGGGCAAGGGATATTTGTCAGGCATCACTGCTTTGTTCACCCGTCTAAGGTCAACACAGGGACCACTACAAGGTTTGAGATCCAGAGTGATGCATCAACCTGCTCAATGATTCCTGCATCCAGCAGTTTTTCCAGTTCGGCCTGGATGTCATCCCGCAGGGCAAGTGGCAGCCGACACAGGGGCTGTATCACAGGGGACACAGCTGGAACGAGCAGTGGCTGGTGGTTGAAGGCTGTGAAGCAACCCAGTCCTGTAAAGAGCAAAGGCCAGCGTTGCTGCCATAGGCACAGAACAGGTTGAACCCTAGGAGGTTTGCACCATGGCGTGACACCTGGAAAGTAAATGCTGGGAGAACTCTTGTCCCGTAGCATACTGAAAAAGTGACAGTGCCTACCATGCCAATTTTGGTGTGTCCATAACCATATAGTTCTTCGGCGTCTGGTTTGATTGTATGGTGGTGAAAAAGTTGCCGAATTGTAGACTCACTGAGTAAAGACCTAGAAGCTGCTGCAATAGTGTGCAGATGCCATCCAGCTCCACTGTGCACCATTTAAAGGGCTTAGTGCAGGCACCCACAGAGTGAATGGTGGTTGGTCTAGCCGAACCGGAAGATCTCTGTGACAACGATCCGGGCTGCGGTGCAGAGCGTACCCTGGAGAATGGTTCATCTTACCGCATCGTTGGCAACGTTGCCCGATGGCTGGGCAGACTGATGCACGTGTGGTGTGAGATGGGGAACCACAATTTCCACAGGACTGGTGAGCTGTGGCTCCTTGACGGCCTGCGACGTTCACCTCTATGTCGATGGGGAACTGGGGTCCACATCCTGTGGAGCCGGGGACACTGTCTGTGCCAGCCGGGCCGAGTCCGTGGTGTGTGTGACGGGAGGTGCTAACCGCGACGCCAATAGGGAGGCAGACTCGAGCTCAAAGGCAATGTCTACTGCCTTTGAGAGTGGCAGGGAGTCGGGTGATGTGAGCAGCTTATCCCGTAGTTTGCTGTCAGTTATGTGTTCTGCCAGCTGGTCACGTATGAATTCGTCCTCTAAAGCGCCAAACTTACAGAGGCTGGCTAAGCCCCACAGATCTGCTACATAGTGGTGAACTGACTCACCCGGTTGCTGGCAGCGCTGGCGAAAGTCGATGCGCCGTACAATTACGCTCTGCGGAGCAGCAAAATGTCCCTTTAGCACAGTGACAGAGGCTGCATATGTGTCCGTGGGTCCGAGTGTGCGGAAGATGCGTTGTCCCTCACTGCCGAGGCTGTGAACAAGGATAGGCTTTAGCCTAGCATCATTAGCGCTGGTCAAGCCAGCTGCCGGTATGAACGTCTCGTAGGAGTCAAACCAGCGGTTCCATGGAATAGGCGGCTCACCAGGCAGGGCGAGGAACGGTGGCAGGGGTGAGAGTGGTAGCTCCATCCTCGTCGCCAATGTTATGTCAGAAAATACACGGACACATCTGTGTGCATACTAGAACCTTTATTCCATGCAGTCTTGAATAACACTCTTGAATAAAAACCCCCACACCACAACACTTTACGGTAGACGTGACGTCACACTGCTGCGATGACCATACACCACAGTTTCCTTTGTCTTTTGCCTTGCCATGTGTCCTGCCAGTTTCTGTCTTAGATATCTCCGGGCATGAGTATTTTTGTTAGTAGTTCATGTCCATGCTATGTTTCATGTTTTGTCCATACTTTGCTGCTTTTTTTTATCAAGTCCTGTTAAGTTTATGTCTGGCCATTTTCCAGTGATTTTCAGTTTAGATATTTTTGTTATTAAAACCCTGAACTCTCTGTCCTGCATCTGGGTCCTAACTCCCTGTCACGCCACACCTTTCTCAGACTCATCTGACAGAAGGACCAGATATACTGCAGCTGGGCATAAGATATTTTAATCAGGGACACTCATACGCTGTAATTGTGGACATGATGTCAAGTTTACACGATGTTCACAACAGCTTGAGGTCGCTCAAAAGCAAACTCAATGCAGCCGGGTTTTATCGCAGAAAGGAGTACTCCACTACAAACGCTGTTACTAGGGCCATCCGACTGGAACTTCATGGACCTGGACAGTTGTTTGGCTATCGTACCATGTGGCAAGTACTCAAACAAAAGTACAATCTGCGAGTTAAGAGAGATCGTGTGATGCATTTGCTTAAGGAGCTTAATCCCCAAGGGTGCGAGAGAAGAACACACAGAAGGTTTTACAGAAGAACTTACCACTCCATGGGACCAAACGATATGTGGCACGCAGATGGTTATGATAAACTTAAGCCATTTGGTTTGGCTCTTTCTGGCTGTATTGATGGATTTTCACGCAAAGTGCTCTGGCTTCGCAGTGGGCCATCAAATAATGACCCAATTGTGATTGGTCACTATTTTCTGGAATGTGTACAAAACCTCGCTGTCGTAACCATGAGACTGAGGACTGATTGCGGCACGGAGAACGGGACCATGGCTGCAATGCAGTGCACCCTACGCCATCAGCACACAGACCACTTCTCTGGAGCGTCTAGCCACATGTATGGCTCATCCACAAACAACTGATTGAGTCCATATTCAGAAAAGGGAGGTAAGTGGCCATCAAGTCAATTTTCCATTGATTCATTGTGCAAATAAAAGCTCAAAATCCACATTTATTTTCTACAGGAGTCAGTTCTGGATGGAGCTATTCACAGACCTTAGAGATGCTGGACACTTTAACGGCAGTCATGAGCATTAGTGCCTACTGCGATACTGCTTTGGTGGCACTATTCAGAAGGACTTGGATGAGTGTGTTGAATTGTGGAGCAGTCACAGGATCTGACCCTCCAGAACAGCATCATGTCCAGGAGGAGTGCCTAATGAGCTGTACTACTTACCACACAGGTAATATTTGGTGGGACATGGTTAGGGTTGGTTTCTTAAATGCATGTAATAATATCTTATCTTTAACATAATATAGGTTTGGCTCAAGAGACTGTGGATTCCCAATCAGACAAGCTGAACTGGATGAATTCCCTGAAGCTCACCTGACGAGAGCTCCATGTGAGGATGTCAACATGATGCAGTACCTGGACATTATCATAGAGAGGAACCATTTACAGAGTCCTGGCAATCTACAACTGAACTTTATCTGACACTAAATCAATGACTCAGCAGTGAGTGGAAAAGAAACTTTTATTGTAATGGTGTAACATGTCGGCAAAGTGTCTTTATTTGTCACAGCTTCATTAAAGAGAGTTGTAAATATGAATAAAGTGAATGAGCATGAACTGTATTTTTATGGATAAATTCACAGACAAGCAGTGATTCATAAAAAAGACAGTTTGAGAATGATAGATCTAAAACAGAGGGAGAGGGTGAAAAGCACACTTTTTAGCCCGATAAATTAATAGATAGAACTTAATTAATCCCTCAGAAGTATCCTTCAGGAAATTATGGTTCCAGCAGCAGTACAGTACAGAATATGGGATGAATAAAATAAGTACAAAACCAATTCAATAGATAAAGTCAATAGATAGAGTCAAGGGTCGATAAGTAAATTAGTAGAATATAGATAGGTAGGTAGGCAGGAAGGTTAATGAGTAGATTAGTAGGTAAAATGTCCTCGATGTCTTCCTGTTGGCTGTAGATAGAAGACTGATCATTGGACCTCTGCACTTATGCACTGCTTATGTGATGGTCAAGGTTTTTCTGCTGAAATTAACAAAATGCAAAGCTATAGAAAGTTAGCAGCGGCTAACTTTCTGTTATTAGCCGCTGTTATTTAGCTGCTGCTAATAACAGTGGCAGTGTTAATAGCCGCTGCTAATAACAGTGATAACATTGATTCACGTAGCTCATATAGCAATGGTTAGCGATGCTACACTTACTTTGTTAAACATTATCCGGCTGATGAGATGTCCCCTGTCCGTTTGTCTGAGCCGCGGTATTGCAACACTCCAAAAACCGACCACATGAAACTCAAGTCCACGTTAGTCGGCTCCGGAAAACACCCCATTGACTGCCGTCCATCATGGTTGGTTCTCTTCCGGGCGGGGCAGTTACTTGGGACGTTCCTCCTCCGTCTGCAACTTGTACTTGTAATTTTGTTTCGGGCTTTGGTAAAAGTGTTTCATCAAAATGTTTATTTGTTTCGGTGATTGTAAAAGTGTTTCCTGAGTTTGTAAAAGTGCTTCTGGGGTTTGTCAAAGTGTTTTCATGAATGTATTTGTTTCAGAGTTTGTAATTTTGTTTCATAGTTTGTAAAAATGTTTTTTTTACATGTAATTTTGTTCCCGGTTTTGTTAATTTGTTTTCATGAATGTAAGTGTTTTTTTCAGCGTTTGTAAATTTGTTTTTTTAAATGTAAATTTGTTTTCATAAATGTAATATTGTTTCCAGTTTTGTAAACTTGTTTTCTGAAATGTATTTTTGTTTCAGAGTTTGTAATTTTGTTTTTGTATTTGTTAAAGTGTTTTCCATCTCAGGGCCACGGTACACTTACCGCCCGATGGTGAGAGTTCTGCTCCAGCTCACGCAGTGAGAGTCACACTGAATGTCACCCACCTTTTACGCCAAACATTGGGATTTCCTGATTCCAGACAACTGTGCTCATGTGGGGAGGCGGTCCAGCCAATGCCACTAATTGAATATAAATTCGGGAAGATACCTCCCTTGGATGATACAGCCTAAGGGGCGGGGCCTTCTGAGTGCTGGTTTTGTTTCTCTCTGTGTGTGCTGAGCCTGCAAAATAAACTCTCACCAGTTTGGGGGTGTATGGTGCTGGTTGAGACTCCACATTCTACAAATAAAAGAAGGGCACTATAAATTCCATTCATGGTCCAATCAATTCCATGTGCTCCATAGACGAAGTCCAGGGTCCAGATCAGACAGTAGTGTGCCGAAGGGGAGTTGGGCTAAAGATATGCAGGCAAAAGTGTCCTGTGTCCCAGGGCCCAGGGCAATGGGATTCTAGGGAAAGAATAGAGACTGTGTACCACAAATAATAGATAGTAGAATAGTTGAATAAGGAATAGAAGGGAGAAAGAGGTCGAGGCAACAATGGGGCCCAGATGGGGTCTATGGCTGGACCCGTACGCCACCATGGGTACAGTCAAAAAGAAAAGCCTTAAGTTTACTTCTGAAAGTAGAGACTGTATCTGCCTGGCAGCTGATTCCAAAGTAAGGGCGGCTGATAACAGAAGGCTTTAGACCTAGATCATGAAGACCATTTATGGCTTTTGACCATAAAATCCTACTTCATAGACTAAAGTATGATGTTGGGATCAAAGGAACTGCACTTGCTTGGTTTAAATCCTATATAACAGATAGGTTCCATTTTTTCAAATAGACAAGGACTCCTCTGTACACATTAGAGTTGATTGCAGAGCTCCACAAGGCTTTGTACTTGGGCCAATTCTTTTTACATTGTATATGCTTCCTCTAGGCTAAATTATTAAACAACATAATATAGATTTCCACAGCTATGCAGATTTTCTGCTTCTAAATGCAGAACAAAATATGAGGTTATAGTATCAGGGCAAAAACGCACTGATCAGTGTTGATCCAGAGATTGAACCTGGACAGAAATATTCAACCCTCCCGCTCTACTGTCAGGAACCTGGGGGTCTTATTCAATAATAGCTTAAATTTTGACAAACAATTTGCAGAATTGCCTTCTACCATTTACATAATATTAAGGCAATTAGAAATATTCTATCCCGTAAGGATGCAGAAAAACTAATCCATGCCTTCATAACCTCTAGACTGGATTACTGCAATTCTCTTTTATCAGAAATTCCCTTCACGTTTTTAAGGAACCTTCAACTGGTCCAAAATGCGGCAGCAGCTTATTGACTGGAACCAAAAGACAGGAGGACATAACTCCCATCTTAGCCTCCCTGCACTGGTTCCAAATTAAAATTGGAATTGATTTCAAAGTTCTATTATTAACTTACAAGGCCTTAAATCAGGGGTGTCAAACTCATTCCTCTAGGGCCGGTGTGGCTGCAGGTTTTTGTTCTAACCTATCCAGTGCAAACTAGTTGACCAATCAGCTGTCTGGAGACTCAGATCAGTTGATTGAAAATTCAAGTCAGGTGTGCTGCTGGTTGGTTGGAACAAAAACCTGCAGCTACACCAGCCCTTTGTGGGTCCAGTTTGACACCCCTGCCCTAAATAATCTGGAACCTTCCTACATCGAGGACTTGCTCTCGCCCTCTAAACCTAACAGACCACTCCTATCATTAGATTCTGGTCTATTGGTAGTTCCCAAAATTATTAAGAGCAGAACAGGTGGTACAGTCTTTAGCTACCAAGCCTTCTTCTGAGGAATCAGCTTCCGCTTCATGTTAGGGATTCTGATTCACTCTCTACCTTTAAGATGAGACTAAAAACCCATCTATTTAATGTCACCTATGGGAACTATTTAACACCAATCCTATAGTTTACACCAAAGATGCTATAGGTTTTTAAATGCTGGGGTGGGGGGCTCTCACATCACGCATTTAGAATGGACGTGTGGTCTGAGCGCCCCTCCTCCCTCCTCCTCGTCCCTGTCTCACTCTCTACTCCACAACTCCCCCTTAATCTTTTGAAATCTATTTTTAAGTACCGTTTTTTTTCTGTTTCTCTTTCCCATTCATGATGCTGAAGGGAGATGAGAGTGCTGAAGCGTCAGTATAAGGAGGCAGGAGAAGAGGAGCGATTTGGCCTAGCCCAATTGATGGCCATCCACCGGAAGAGGATAAGGGTCCTACACCGAGCAGAGTGGCATCGAAGGAGGCGACGTGAGAGGGCTCGTAAACGAACGGCCTTTATCGAGAACCCCTTCAAGTTCACAAAAGACCTGCTAGGCCAGAAATGGAGTGGCAAACTTACCTCTTCCAGGGAGGACATCGATCGACACCTCTCACAGTTGTTCGGCGACCCCAGAAAAGAGATGGAGCTGGGAGACTGCGACATCCTCATTGATCCCCCTGAACCAGAGGTACAGTTTGACATGTCAGAGCTGAGGCTAATGGAGATCAAGGAGGTTGTCCATAAAGCCAGAGCATGATCTGCTCCGGGACCAAGCAGCACTTCATACAAAGTGTACAAGAACTGTCTCAAACTGCTTATGCGACTGTGGAAAATTCTGAGAGTCTTCTGGAGAAAGGGGAACATTCCAGAGCAATGGCGAAGGGCCGAAGGAGTATGGATTCCAAAGGAAGAAGGCTCCACCCAACTTGACCAGTTCCGCATCATCTCCCTCCTATGCGTTGAATCAAAGATCTTCTTCAGCACTATCGCTAAGAGACTGAGCTCATACCTGGCTAGAAACACCTACATCGACACATCAGTTCAGAAAGGTGGCGTGTCAGGGATGCCAGGCTGTGTGGAGCATACAGGGGTAGTGACGCAGCTAATCCGGGAGGCCAGAGAGCAGAGTGGCAATTTGTCAGTGCTATGGCTCGACCTGGCCAATGCATTCGGCTCCATACCCCATAAGCTAGTCCAGCTCACTCTAGTGAAACATCATGTGCCTAGCGGATGTAGAGACCTCATCGCTGATTACTACAACAACTTCAGCATGAGGGTCTCCTCAGGAGCAATTTCTTCCAGCTGGCACAAGGTGGAGATTGGCATCATCACAGGGTGTACCATCTCTGTGACGCTATTCTCACTGGTCATGAATATGCTCACCAAATCTGCTGAGCCAGAGTGTAGAGGGCCCCTGATGATCTCTGGACAACGACAGCCACCCATAAGGGCATTTATGGATGACCTGACAGTCACCACAGAATCAGTTCCTGGTTGTTGGTGGATTCTGAAGGGGCTGGAGAAGATGATGGTGTGGGCCCGAATGAGCTTCAAACCAGCCAAATCTCAGTCGATGGTGCTCAAGAATGGGAAGGTAGAATACAAGTTCCGCTTCAACATTGCAGGTGCAGCCATCCCTACAATCTTAGAGAGGCCAGTCAAAAGTCTGGGCAAGATGTTTGACAGCTCTCTCAAAGATGCAGCATCTATCCAGACAGCTTGTGGTAAGTTGGATGTCTGGTTGAAGTCTGTGGACAAGTCTGGTCTACCTGGAAAGTTCAAGGCTTGGGTCTACCAGCACGGCATCCTCCCCAGGATCCTGTGGCCGCTTCTCATCTATGCCGTCCCACTCTCCACAGTAGAAACCCTGGAGAGGAAAGTCAGTAGCCACCTCCGGAGATGGCTGGGGTTGCCAAAGAGCCTTAGCAGCATTGCTCTTTATGGGCGCAGCAACAAACTGCAGCTGCCCTTCAAGTCATTGGAGGAGGAGTTCAAGGTAACCAAAGCCAGAGAGGTGGTGCTGTACAGGGATTCCAGCAATCCAAAGGTGGCTAATGCTGGAATCCAGGTAAGGACGACCAGAAAGTGGAAGGCAGACGAGGCCGTACAAACAGCTGAAGCGAGGCGGCGCCATAAGACTCTGGTGGGAGTCGTTACACAGGGCCGAGCTGGCCTAGGTTCCTTCCCAACCCCACCAATGAACACCAGGGGGAAGGAGAGGAGGCGCCTGGTCCAAGAGGAGGTGAGAGCGGCTGTGGAGGAAGCGCGATCTTGCAAGGCGGTGGGCATGAGACAGCAGAGATCCTGGACAAGATGGGAAAGTGCGCTTGAGAGGAAAGTTACCTGGACTGACATCTGGAAAACTGAACCTCATCGCATTAAAATTCTTGTCCAGGCAGTGTACGATGTACTGCCCAGTCCATCAAACCTGCATACTTGGGGCTTAGCAGAGTCGCCAGCTTGCCCATTGTGTTCCAAGAGGGGCACCTTAGAAAACGTCCTAAGCTGCTGCACCAAAGCATTAGGAGAAGGGCGCTACCGATGGAGGCACGACCCAGTCCTGAAGACCATCGCTGAGGCACTCAGCACAGGGTTGGTTAGGGCAAAGCAGCTCCGCCCTGCCAAGAACCACATTGGCTTTGTCAGGGCTGGGGAGCAGGCGGCTCCAGCTAAAAGAGCACCTGCTTTCTGCTAGAGACTGGCAGCTGCAAGTTGACCTGGAAAAACAGCTCAAGTTTCCGGGTCATATCGCAACCACCACCCTCCGTTCTGACATTGTCCTCGTATCAGAGGACACCAAGCAAGTGGTGATGCTGGAGTTGACCATCCCGTGGGAGGACCGCCTGGAAGAGGCTTTTGAGAGGAAGCTCTCTAAGTACTCGGACTGGTCAACGAGTGCCAGCAAGCAGGATGGAGGGCAAAATGCCTTCCAGTGGAAGTGGGCTGCAGGGACTTTGCAGCCTGGTCCTATGCTAGCGCTCTGGGATATCTGGGCATCGTCGGACAACACAGGAGGAGAGCCATCCGCAACACCACCGAAGCGGCAGAGAGGGCCTCAAGATGGCTGTGGCTCAAGAGAGGAGAGCCATGGAGTCATGGTAGCTAGCATGCCAACTGGACATAAGCCAGGGTCTGATCAGCCCTGGCTGGGTCACCTGGAGGAGGGTGTATGATGTTGAAAGACCCGAAACACCCGATGATTCCAGGAACATCACTGACGATGTGTCCATGTGCATTAGTAGATGTATTTACGCAGCACTGATGAATGGGAAAATGCAACGACACGAATGGGCCAATGCCGAGTCTAGGATATCGAGGACCAGCAGTACGATGACCAGGATCACATACCTACTGACATAACGGCTACTGGAAGCTTTTCAAATGTGACTGTGTGTTGTACCTTTGTACTTGTTTTATTTTATTGTATTTTTATGCTCTGTTAGCATCCATTGCACTGTCTGTCTGTCCAGGGAATTGATCCCTCTCCTGTGGTTCTCCCTAAGGTTTCTACCGTTTTTTTTTCCCATGTTAATGTGAAGTCTGTCTATCCCTTCCCTTGTTACCTTGTGTGGGTTAATTAGTGTGAGCACAGTCACCTGTGTCCTCGTTATTAGTGTAGCGCCTCTCTAGTGTAGAACTAATAGTGAGAGGTGGCTAACCTGAGCTCTTTGTTACTCTTAGATAAAAAGTTGGGTTTTAAAGATTAGGTAACTTCATTTTTAAATCTAGTTTTTAACCACCAAATTTACTCTCAGGAACTGAAACACTTTTCAAATTATAGTTATGGTAAACCACTTTCCCCCTCAAAAGTAAAGTTTATCACCTAATTAATTCTGAATATTGAACTCAATAATCAAACCAGTATATGGAAAAAAAAACAAATTTTCACTCAAAGATTACATTCAACAGATAAGTTATACACTTCTTTTTACAGACCTTCTCAAATGAAAATATCACAAATGGTCCTTTAACTGGGAACCAATAAAACAAAACAAGAAAAGCCGGCAAACTGAACCACTTTATCAATATACCGTCCAAACGTTGCAGGTCTGAATGCAGCTCGGGTGCGTTGAAGCCTAAAACGATATGGCTGCTTCACCCCAACAGGGCAATAAAAGAAAAAAGGTACCTTACCCCTCCCGAGTGGTATATACACATGGACTGGTAGCAGAAGAAGAAAGGAAGTGATGAGAAGTGATGAGAGGAGAATCCGCCCGGAGGAAACTTCACTGCAGATCCTATGGTGGTGGTGCTCAGCTCCGTCACTGCACTCCACAATCGATTTTTCCACGGTCCCTGCTGTTCAGATAGCTGGCAGCTAACTTAGCAAAGTCCAAGGAAAACTACTAGCTGCTGGATTAGCTGCTAGCTTCACTACTTCGTCTTTTCTCATGTTGAATAGTCCATTCAAACAGACGGGAAAATCACCACAAAGTCTTTTGAAGAGTATTGATCGAACTCTAGGATGAGCCGGGTGACAAACATTAACTTTACAGACTTTCTTTACCGTTTAACATGCTTCACTCATCTCACGACTCGGACATTTTTTCTTTCCCTCTTCTCTCTCTCTCTCGCTCGCGCCTTTCTCCCCTCGCATACTTATTTCGTTCCATTTCCGTATAGTACCCTTTCAAAATAAAATACATTCCCTATCATGTGTGTTTCTTTCTGTACTTATCAATAGCAATTAAACATTTTAACAACACTTACAATCATTAACATATCAAATGCTCTTATTTAATACACAAATAACATTTATTAACCATGAAACTTAATCTGTCAAATCTTAAAGGCTATTTATTATGAAATGAACTTATTTAACTTACTTATGCCCTGTTTCCCTCATGAAATTCCACAGGGTCTCACTTGTGTCACCTGGTGTCCTTAGCATATAAACCCCTCTGCCTCACTCAGTCCTTGTTGGTTCATTGTAGTGTGATGTCGTGTTTGGAGCTGTTATTGTGTTATTGTGTTTGAAACTGTCGTGTCTTGTCAGGTCTTGTCTGGTTATATTTAGAATTTATCTGCTGGTTTGGGCTGAAGAAGCCAAACCAATTAAGAAGTATATGTTTAGTTCATGACAGGTTTTGTTGTTTTACTTTAATAAAAGCAATTCAAAATAAAAAAAGAGTCTCCCAGTGCTGCGTTTGGGTCCTACCACATTGTCAACGTTACTGAGAACGTAACAGAATGAACCAACCACAACTGGACCCAGCACACTGGGCTGAGCTCAACACTGCCAAGCCTCACTCTTCCCGGGAACCACTCAAGCGTAATGGGCAGATTCCAGCAGTACTGGCTGGAGGTCTACGCTGCCAAAATTCGCTCTTCCTAGTGCCTGTCTTTGCCCCTGAGGAGGTGGTTCCCTCGGCTCTCCCTGTCTTCGCCCCCGAGGAGGTGGTTCCCTCGGCTGTGCTTGTCTTCGCCCCGGAGGCCGACGCTCCAGTCTTCGCCCCAGAGGCCGACACTCCAGTCATCTTTGTTCCTGCATATGAGGCCCGTCGGCCTGTGAAAGACATTTGGACATTTGTAGTACCTTGGTCTCGGAGGGGGACTCCTAGTCACAGACACAGGTACCCTAGACCAAGGTAATAAATCATCAAGGATTAGGGGCCTTGGGACTGGAGCTTTGATTTTTGTACAGGCCTCAATTTTCTGTTTTGTATTATTAAAATTGGGTATTGGTTTTTGTAACGGCTTGGCCGGTTTTCTTTTTGTACTGCCCTGTCTGTTTTCCTGGTGTTTCCTGTGTTTGGTTTTTGGTCTGCACCCAGTTCAGAGGTTCAGAGGCGTTTGAGGCAAATAATCTTTTATCAGATGCTATTATGTCAGAGTCCCTTACATATTTTGGACCTAGGACCAACAACTCTTATCTGAATTTAGTAACAAAAAGTTACGGGTCATCCAGGTCTTAATGTCTTCTACGCAAGATTTAAGCCGCTGTAGATGATCTTGTTCACCAGCCTTAATTGATAAGTAAAATTGAGTGTCATCAGCATAACAGTGGAAGTCACTTGAATGTTTTCTGCACAACACATGGATACATCTGTGTGCATACTAGAACTTACCGCAGTCCGAACATTCTCATATAAAACTACCCAACACAACACTTTACGGCAGTCATGATTGTGTTGTCTTGCTTTCATATAATGAGCAGACGAGGCGTGATAGCTGGTCTTACATATTTATTCAACGAAACACATGTCCACCTGTTTATGCTACCTGCATAACCGCGTACCACCCGCGGGGCTTCCACGCATGCTCCTCACAGCTGTGGCATGCTGGGTAATGTGGTTCTCATGTTATCGAACTCATAACATCACATCTTCCCCCCATAAAAGAAATGATATTTACACCTTGAAACAGAGGCATGTTTTTTTTTTTTTTAAACATTTATAAATAACTTCAAATAACTTCAATAACTGTACTTGTAAACACTTCTATTCAAACACTTTTTTTTTTTTTTAAATGAACCTAAAGAACCATGTTGCATCTTTGTTCAGCAACACGCAAACAACAGTCCTTAGCAACTCTCGATCAGCCTCTTTGGTGGCTGAACATGTCTCTTAGGTCTAGACAGTCCTTCTACAGCTGGCGACAGTCTGGAAAGTCTCTCAGCAGCTGGTGACGCAAACGCCGCTGTCAGACTACAGTCAGTGTGGTCAGTCCCACTGCTAGTGGACTCAGTCGATTCAGCCGTGTCCTGCTGAACCATCTTCTGAGCTGTTGTGTCACTTTCAGTCAGCTGTAGTTGCAGGTCTGTGCGGTTCCTTCTCAAAGACAATCCATTTTCCATCTGGATCCTGTAGGAGCGTGGGGCAACTTCCTCCTCCACTTGTCCCTTTTGTCTCCATGTGCCTGTAGGAATGTCTCTGAGTCGCACCGTGTCTCCTGGCTTCAGCATAGGCAGGTGTTTTGCCGTTCTGTCATGCAGCTGTTTTTGTTTCGCTTTCTGTTCCTCCCTTGCATTCCTGACTTTATGTGCATTTCTCGGCGTCAGCAGATCCTCATTTACTGGCAGGTTAGAGCGAATGCGCCTACCCATCAGCATTTGGGCTGGTGACAGTCCATTCTGTAAAGGTGCACTCCGGTAAATCAGTAAACTTTTCTGAAAGTCATCTCTGTCTTGTGCTTTTTTCATCATAGTTTTAACTGTCTTTACAGAACTTTCCGCCAAGCCATTGGACTTTGGATATGTTGGGCTCGATGTAGAGTGTTGAAACCCCCATTCTTTGGCAAATGCAGCAAACTCGCAGCTAGAAAACTGGGGCCCATTATCTGAAAACAGTTCGCATGGGACACCATGTCTAGCGAAGACAGTCTTTAGGTAGCTGATCACAGCTTTGCTCGATGTTGACTGCAGTGCTCCTACCTCAGGGTAGTTTGAGAAGTAGTCAGTGACCACTATGTAGCTCTTACCATCACAAAGTTCACAAGACGCTGTCGTCTGGCTTATGTCCAAGTTGATTCTGGGCCAGTACATCACTTCTCTAGCCCTACGTTTACACTTGACCTCTCCGAGGTGGCCTTCGTGAATCTTTTGGAGCATTTGTTTACGTAGTGAGGATGGAATGACGTATTTACTCCCTTTCAACACCATGTCATCCACCACCGTGAGCTCTGCCCTACAGTTCCAATAGTCTTGTATTTGCACAGGACAATACTTTTTGTTCTCAGGCCATCCTTTCTGTATTGTGCGCTTGAGCTCTTTCATTGTTTCATCTGTATTAGTCTCTCTCCGTATCTGTTCTGTTCTGTCTGCAGTTACTGGCAAAGACGTCACAATCATGTCCACATATGCCTGTATTTCTGCGCTATTCTCGCAGTGGGCTCGCTCTTCCTTATCCACTGCTCTCGACAAGGTGTCGGCGGTGAACATGTATTTTCCTTGTGTGTATATCATGTGCACGTCATACTTCTGCAGCCTAATCAGCATACGCTGTATCCGTACAGGACAGTCATTTAAAGGTTTGGCCATGATAGAGACTAGAGGCTTATGGTCAGTTTCTACCTCAAAGGTTTGACCATACACATATTGATGGAAACGCTCACATGCATACAGACTCGCCAACAACTCTTTTTCTATCTGAGCGTATCTGGACTCGGCGCTTGTCAAGGCTCTGGATGCATAAGCGACAGGTAGCCACTGCTCGTCGTGTCGCTGCAGTAGTACTGCTCCCAAGCCGTACTGTGACGCGTCTGCTGAGATCCTGGTACTCTTCTCTGGGTCATAGAACTTTAGCACGGGTTCCCGTGTAAGAGTCTCTTTTAGGTTCAAGAAGACCGGAGACTCTTTCTTCCTCTCGTCCGTGGCTCCACCGTGGCGACTCTTCTGTATGAAGCTGCTCACGGCCACTTCTGACACCATGTGTTGTCTTGCTTTCATATAATGCTGTCTCTTATACACATCTAGATGTGTATAAGAGACAGCTTTTGATTGCTCTGTTTAAATCCCTCGGATCCAAACACATTCTCAGAGCACCTGTTTTCTTTTGCACAATAACCAGCGAGCTGACCCATTCTGTTGGTTCATCCATTTTCTTGATGACCTCCAATTTTTCCATGCGCGCCAGTTCCTCTTTCAGTTTTTCCCGCAGAGCAAACAGGACTTTCCGGCAGGGGTGCACAACAGGAGACACACTTTCATCCACACGTATCTTATGCTTTCCAGGTAAACAACCAAGTCCTTCAAAACAGTCTTTATACTCTGCCATGAGTGAGTCATGATCATTTGCAGTATTTGGTGATGTCACCACAAACACTCTTTTGACCAGATTGAGCTTTGTGCATGCACTGAGTCCCAGGATTGGTTGTACACTCATATCCACGATCAGTAACTGTGCTCTTATCTGTTGATTTTTGTGTTTGAAGGTAGCGATGCATCCACCTTTAACATGTTTTCCGGTGTATCCAGTCACTATTGTTTTCACAGGATGTATTTTGCTCTTCACTGTCAGTGTTTTATAGTCTTCCAATGATATCAAGTTTACGTGAGCACCTGTGTCCAACTTGAATGATATTATTGTTTTGTTCACCTCTATAGGCATAATCCATTCCTCTTTTTCAGTTGTACAGGCCTCCAGCACATTCACAATAAACTCATCAGAATCCTCTTCTCTCTCATCAACAGTGTGAACTTTTTGTTTCAGAGGTGCTTTGCAACATTTAGCATAGTGATTGCTCTTTCCACAGTTATTACAGGATTTTCCAAATGCAGGACAAGATCTCGGCTTGTGGCTGCCTCCGCATTTACCACATTTGAACTCTAAAGATTTTTCTTTTTGGTCTCGTTGTTTGGTAAATGTTTTCTTTTTCCTCTGTTCTTTATGTATTTCATGCACCGTCGTTTCACCTCTCCGAAGCTCTTTTGCTTGTGCTCGAGTGGTTTCCGCTGCTCTGCACATGCTGACACACTTGTCCAGCGTCAGTCCTGTCTCTCTCAGCAGTCGTTCCCTGAGTGCATTATCCACTGTTCCACAGACAACCCTGTCCCTCACTAATGAGTCTCTTAAGGTGCCGAATTCACAAGTTTTGCTTAGTGTGTGGAGCTCTGCTAAGTACTGATCAAAAGGTACTCCTTGCTTTTGGTCATGGGTGAAAAACTTGTACCTCTCAAAAGTCACGTTTTGTTTAGGCACAAAATATTCTTCAAACATTGTCATCAGCTCAGTCAAAGTCAGAGTAGCTTCATTTAGCTGAAAGCTATTGTATATGTCTAATGCATCTTCTCCTATGACATGCAAAAGAATGTGAGCCTTCAGTTTCTCATCATCATCCCCGACTCCGCTTGCTGCAAGGTATATGTTGAATCTTTGTTTGAAACGCTTCCAGTTATCAGCAAGGTTGCCAGTTAGTTGCATAGAAGTAGGCGGACTTAGCTTATCCATAGCTGCACGTCAATGTATCAGGACTTCACGCGACCGGAGACTCTTTCTTCCTCTCGTCCGTGGCTCCACCGTGGCGACTCTTCTGTATGAAGCTGCTCACGGCCACTTCTGACACCATGTGTTGTCTTGCTTTCATATAATGAGCAGACGAGGCGTGATAGCTGGTCTTACATATTTATTCAACGAAACACATGTCCACCTGTTTATGCTACCTGCATAACCGCGTACCACCCGCGGGGCTTCCACGCATGCTCCTCACAGCTGTGGCATGCTGGGTAATGTGGTTCTCATGTTATCGAACTCATAACATCACAATGATGTCACAAGATGACCATACACCACATTAACACCCCTCTAGACTACCAGTTTACCCACATAGCCTTGTGGATTATTCTGCCACATGCTAGGTTATGCTCTACACACAAAAACAGGTGACATAGTCATTCAGGTAATGTGACCTCCGACAAACCTGAGCCGGGCGAGATACAGGCTGCAGTGGCTCTGCTGGCACATCTGACTTCGGCAGGTGTCTAACCGGATTGTCTGGCCTAATGTCTGGGGGATCCCAGTCCAGATTGGTATGCTGCAGATCAGCTGAGATTGCCTGGTCCAGAATGGTTGGTTTAGCCACTGGGCCAACCTGCGCGGTGATCTGTTGAGGTGCTGACCAGAAGGAGCGCAGCTTATGAGAGCGGTTGGGCCGATATATTCTGACCCATTTACCTCTGAGGGGCCATTTACCCAGCGCTTCTTATCAAATCGGTCTTTCATGCAGCATTGTTACTGCACTACCCTTCTGGCTGGTGAAGGCGGTGTTGCTGAGGCATTGTTTGACGGGGAACGCAAACGGTCTAGGGCAGGGGTCGGCAACCCAAAATGTTCAAAGAGCCATATTGGCCCCAAAACACAGAAACCATACCTGTCTGGAGCTGCAAAAAATTAAAAGCCTTATATAAAACTAATATGAAGGCAACATAGGCTCTCAATATATTAGCTATATAACTTATTATTAAAATAACTAAGCACTATGAGCACGAGCATTAATAAATAAATGTTTATTTTCCTTGAAGCGCATCCTTGAGAGGATGATACACCACGTGACCACACTGCTGAAGTTTAACTTCCATTACAATATTAATGTTTTATGTTTGTTACCTAATTAAATTATAGAGATACAAGCAATACATATACAGATTTTTTGTGTTATTTTTTTATTTTGAGTGTTCAAGAAAAAAAAAATGGGATGAGCATTAAATGCCTCATGTAATTTCAGACCTTAGTATGGAAATAAAATACAGTCCTCTTCAAACCTCACTAATATACAACTCTCCTTTTTTCACCTTATCTGAGCCACATAGTCCAATAACCTGCAGCATGCAGTTAAAACACAGCCTGCAATTATTAAATTAAAACAAACATAAGATTTATTAATAGTCCTATTAATTAAATGATTAAAATAAATAGAGTCAAACTATGATTAATTAACATAGCATTATTCTAGTTAATGCTATGCTAATTAACTATGATTAATTAGCATAGCATTTTTGATGGAATTTTTGTGTTTCCTCCGATCCTCTTAGCAGCCGTCTCCTCTTTTTATTCGCTAAAAAAAACAGGTGCTTCTTTTCTAAGTGCAGTATTAAGTTTGTTATTCCTAACGTCTTATTTCTTGACTCTCAGCGGCTTACTTTTGATTTGCAGCCATTACAAACAGCGTGTTTTGGTATCGTCCAGGCACACTTAAAAAAAGGCGGATCTGAACGCATTTAGCTGCCGTCACTGCGCATGCATGTCAATGTGACGGCAGAACCCGAGAATTTACGACAGTGTCCGGCCGATCATGGATTGGGTCGGTTGGATATTAAACCGGCGTTTTAGATCAGCGGTCGATTGACTGGTGCATCTCTAGGTAAAATATTTGAAAACAAACAACAACACGGGGACTGTTGTTGTTCCATTTTGATGTCCTTTCAGTCCTTTTTCTATTTTTACACGTTTTTGAAAAAATCTCCAGTGAGCCACTAGGGATGTGCAAAAGAGCCACATGCGGCTCCGGAGCCGCGGGTTGCCGACCCCTGGTCTAGGGGAAGCTGAAGTTCACGTCCCAGCATCAGAAGGGCCGGAGAACTGCCTATTGCGGCATGTGATGTTGCCCTGTAATGGAGCAGTGTGTTCTGCAATGCTGACATGAATGGTAGATTGTCTACCAGGTGTGCTCTGAGCCCGTTCTTGAGGGTCTGGTTGAATCTTTCCACACCTCTATTGGCCTGAGGGTGGTATGAGGCAGTCCTGATATGTTTAATTCCCCTCCCCTTTGCAAAGGTAGCGAAGTCGCCTGAGATGAACTGGGGGCCATTGTCAGTGGTGATGGTGTCTGGCACGCCCCATCAGGCAAAAGGAGAGAAAGATGATAATCACCTCTGTGGTGACTGAGCCAGTGGAAAGCACCTCAGGCCACTTGGAGTGGAGGTCATACACCACCAAAAGGAACCGCTGATGCTCAGGCACTCCATGCAGCTCCCCGCAGATGTCCAGCTAAATGTGAGACCATGGTGAAGGAGGCCATGGAAGAGGTTGCAGAGGAGAAGGTGGAGGTGGGCCTGTTTTGCCACTGGTGTAGCAGGCCAACTTTCACAATTGTCTCAATGTGTGTGGGCCACCAGACTAAACCCCTGCACCGCTGCTTGACCTTCACAATGGGTAGGTGGCCTTCATGGAGCATGTTTAGGACCTGTGCTCTTAATATACTGGGGATCACTGTGCACAGTCCTCTTGCTACACAGATATCGTTCAAGCAGGAGAGGTCATGCCTGACACGGTGAAATGGTGCTAGCTCCTCAAAATTTTGCCGGCCAGCCTTCTCGGATGAAGGTGCGGAGCAAGCTGTGCAAGCTGCCTCAAGCTCCTTCAGGGAGACCACTAATTTAAGAGGTGCGTGTAAGGTTAAGACCAATTCTGGTTCAGTCATGTCTGCAATGGCATCGGTAGGGTCGGTGGGGTTCTGGAGAGCAGGTCTGCCACTACGTTCTCCCTCCGTGGAGTGAACTGGGCAGTGAAATTGTATGCCTGCAGCCATTCAGTCCAATGGTATAGGCGTAGTGGCTTGCGTCCTGACCCTAATATGTCCAACAGCGCTGTTAGGGTGATCAGTCCTTAATGTGAAATGCCCGTACACATACAGGCTAGGGCCTCCCTCTCCCCAAGTATTTCTGCTCAGCTGAAGTCAGTGAACGTGAGGCAAACGCCATCAAAATGAGCAAGGAGAGGTGGGGCAGTCAGCTGCGCTTTGAGGCATTGGACAGCGGCTGCACAGGCAGGTGTCCAGGACCAGGGCACGGAGTGGCGCTGTCATCTCAGAGTAATGGGGCAGGAAACGTAATAGGCAGTTATCGAGGAACGAGGACAACTGTGCAGGGGAAGAGGGCTCGGGCAGGCGCAGCACAGCTGCCACATTGGAGTGGGGGGGCTCAGCCCATCAGTGGTTAGGCGGAAACCCACAAACTCAATCACAGATGCTGCAATGATGTACTTCTCCTCATTTAAGGTGACGTTGTGGTGAATGAGCACATCAAATACCTTAGAGACTATATAATACCATTTGATTACATTTAATTTTTCACTCTTGTATTTTCAAGAATGCAGTTGAGTCTGTGCCTCACCGGCCTCATCTGACACCTAAAGTACTAAATATATCCTATAAATTGTCATTAAATTATTTATGTCCTAGATGACAGTTGGGGCTCTTCCTCACCGTGGCTTCTCGTCACTGAAAATAACCTTTTAATCCATTAAAATTTATATTTCCAAAATTAATCATGTCACTAACTATACGATAGACTTAATTTAAAAAGTTTTTATTGCCAAAATGACAGTTAAAGCTGTGCCTCACCTGCCTCACAGATTCTACATCACTTACTATTACCAATAAATTGATATTCAATATAAAATTTCCCAGATGAAAGTTGAGGATGTGCCTCACCTGTCTACCGGTTCAGGTTACTAACTATAACTTTTTACCGATAATCCTTTTAAATTTTATATTTCTAGGATGACAGTTAAGGCTGTGCCTCTTCTGCCTTGCCTGATTTAAAGTCACTGAATAATACCATTAATTCAATAATAAATTTTATTTTTCAAAGATGACAGTTAAGGCTTTTCCTCATCTGCTTCCCCTCACTTTACATCACTGACTATAAACATTTAATCGTTTTATTTTCAACATGTTTAATGATAGTTGAGGCATTTCCTCACCTGCATCACCAGACACCCATTCACTGAATATTACAATGTAATTTATTTTTTATTTTTTTATCTCTAAGCTTTTGCTGCCAGAGAAAGAAAAGTATCTGGATCTTGGTTGTAAGTGTCTATTGGACATATATAAAAAAAATAAATAGAAGGATATATTTTTATTAATCCCTTGGGAATTCCCTTGTAAAGTATAAGTATAAATTGTAAAAGTAATATTAGGAACAACAATAATATTATTACTTTACACAGCTTGGTGTTTAACCAGCAGATGTAGTCAGAAGTGATTCACATAGCAGTTCACTGCTATCTTGGTTCACCGCTTTCCAATTTAATCTGTTTAGAGAGCAAATGTTTTTTTTTTCTTTTTTTGTAAATGCAAAGTTTGTCTTTCAGAGGCAGAAGAGGGAGAGGGGCCTCTTCTGAATAATGTATAGTTGCTTGGGTTATGTACTCGCCACAGAGTGAATAATGAATGATCCCATCAGTAACTTTGCAGGAACACACGTATCTCTCTTTGAACATACTGTGTCATTGAGGGAGGAAGAGAGAAGAGAAGATCTGTAATTTATTTCTCAGAGCAACAGGATTTACAAAAGAGTAAATAAATACCTTCCTCATATTTCATGGATTTTAAACACAGTGCAAATGTTAAGGCATGTATGAGGAAAATGTAAAAATGGAAAGAATTATTGTAAATCAAGTCATATTTTGTGTCTTATGTAAAAATATTTACTAATCTCTAAACCTCTCTATATATGAATGGACTAAAACACCCTGGTCTCATTCATCAGTTTTTTATGCATGATGAGCTTAACTTTGTGTCTCAATAGAAGGTTAGGCTTTCAGTTTTAGTTCCACTATGAAGATTGGTGTAGATAACTAATGGTCAAACAAGTTGATATATAAAAGGAAATAACATTGCAACCGTCAGAGGTTAATTGTTACCACTCATTTGCCTTCTGGGCAAATTAATTTTGTTACGTGTAAAGCTTATTATTTATGTCAAAGTCCCCCTGTACATGTACTTGATTATGAAATTGGTACATGCACTACTGCCATGTGTTTTTATCCATCAGAATAAAAACTCCTGTCTCACACCTTAAATGCATTCCTAAATCTCCCACAGTGAAGGAATTAAACATGTTGTTGTGTACACTATAACCACAAACGTCATTAACTGTTAATGAGTCCCCGGTACACTTCAGTCCCTGCTCTGGTATTGATATTATAATAATCAGTCTGACTGGAGTCATGATACTCTCAGGCATACTTGTCAAACTCAAAGCCCAGGGGCCAAATTTGCCCAGCCAAGTTGTTTTGTATGGACCGGAGAAGCTTACAAGGCATTCTATGATTCCTTTGCAGCAGAGTTTACTAACTAGCAATAAACAATATTGCAATATGTTACTTAAATATGTTACTTCAATAAATAACAGTTGACTGCAGTAACATGTATTAATACGTGGAATAGTTAGTCTTTTATTTACAACTGTCCCAAGAGAACTACATTGTTGACCGTGCTCATAGAAATTTGTTTGACACTGCTGCTGTATGGTGACAGCATCTGAAAACTGCTGCACTAAAACTATGAGCAGTGAACACATCTATATGTTATGGGAGGAACCATCTGCCCTTCCCCACTGAAACATCTTAAAGCTGTAGTCATTGATACACAAAGAGTTTTAGATCAGTGGTCAGGGTGGCATATCCATTGTCAGGCACATTATTACTCATCAGCCACAGTTCCGCAGATTGTATTTCAAGCGTTAGGTATATCCCAAGTCACCCTGAAGGCGTATATGTCACAGGTGTGTGTGGGTTCATCAGCCTGCTGCCATTGGAGAGGCAGATTACCTGCCGAGGGACAGACACGGAGCTGAGAAGCACGGACAGCTGACAGCCAAAAGATGTCACATCAAACAGGAATTAATGGTGAGTTTTGTTTTCATACTGAATGGGCCTTTTCTTTTACACAGTGGGGAATACACATTTTATTGACACAAATTCACTTAAGGTTTTGTCTTGATATGATTTTGATATTTGTGCTTAAAGGCAACATCCCATCTGTAACATTCTTGGGGTTCTTTGTCTGTCTGTTGAGCTAAACAAGTTTCCAAATCTGCTAAAAGAATTGTAAAACAAATGAAAAGAATTGTAATTGTATTTTATACTAAAAAACTAATGAGTGAATGTATACACATGACGTACCACGAACCATGAAAATTTAAAGAATTTGATATAATTTTCTTTTTGTAAATATGTGTACAGTAAATGTGTGTGTTGTGGAATTTGGTAACCAGAGCATTGTGGGGCACGATGGTGGGAGCATAGCTCACTCACCTACCTCACCTGATCTTTCATTATTTATGAAGTCACCTTGTGTAGTAACCATTGCAACATGTAACGATGGGGATAGACAAACAGCTAAGTCTAGGTTTCTGAGCCATTGGACCTTCAGGGAGTTGAAGCTGTATGATGAATTAGTTGTGTTTTCTTTGTTTTATTTTGGTTTTCCAAATTAAATGTTTTTCTCTCTGGTTCCCCCTCCATCTGTGTTCTATCTGAGTCACTTAAGGTGATAGGGCGCAGCAGATCGAATTCTTCCCTAAAGTGGATCTCAGGTTCTGACTTACCTGACTCTGTCTCACAGGCTTTCACCCTCTCTCCCGACCTCCCCTCCCACCCGAGTTATGATTGGTCTGCCCCATGTCTCATTTTTATAGCAACATCTGAACTAAAGCAGTTTCTGGCTCAGGCAAAGAGAGGTGCCATCCGAATAATGAAGATTGTCATCAGAAATGGTAAGATGTGCATGTGTAAAGGCAAATTACATCACTTCTTGAATGTAGGCTAAAATAGCATGTGTCTGCCTGCAGAAGAGTTGGTGCTTGATTCCTTCAGAGAGCCTGGGCAGAGCTGGGACAAAGACTATGACCGTTGCCTGCTTTCTCTGCTCTCACCGCAGGAGCCCTGCTACATTCTATATCGTCTAGATTCCCGAAACGCACAGGGATATGAATGGATCTTTGTCGCCTGGTCCCCTGACCACTCACCAGTACGTTCATGACGTAATGTTGAGCCAGACGCTCATGGTGAAACACAGAAAATAGAAAATACTGCTGAAACTCTTTGCCTTTAAAATCAAGAATTCCTGTAGACAAACCAGGCCACAGGTTATAAATGATTCAGTCAAAACATGTATTCGATTAATATTAATATATTTTATATATTGAAACAACATACATAAACCATGAATATATTGATTGATTGATGATGTGTTTGTCCTAGTAATATAAGTAAAATATGTAATACATGTAACTAATATGATTGGTGGCAGTAGTGGCCTAGCAGCTAAGGAAGCAGACTTCAGTCCACCAGGCACCAGGTGACCTCAAACCTAAAGTCTTGCGCAGGTTGCCTTGCCAGGCTGTTACTGCAGTGCACTGGGCATAGTACTATGTAACCCACATAACCTACAGTGGGCTCACCACCCACAGGAAGGCTCACAGTATGGTGCAGTATGGTCTGGCCAATGCCGACTGCCCATGTGATCCAGCAACTGATAAGCAGGTAAAAATGAATTAATAAATTGTTTTAGAATAATTAAATTAGAAGCAACATTGTAAATTATATTTAAAATAGGATATGTACAAATTAGGGCTGGGCAACGATAAATGTTTTTGATCATGATTAATCACACAATTTCCCTGATTAATCATGATTAATCACATTGTTTACATAAGATTCAATAATCAATATGATAGTAGTTCTGTAAAATGCAATGTATTTAAATATTCTTTTGCCATATGAATGAAAGTGCAGACAACATTTGTTGTGACACCATTTTAAACATCTGCACTTGTCAGTAACACAATTGGAATAAATCTGAACTTGGAAAAACATTAAACAAATTAAAAAACCTGGTTACAAGCTCTCTCACTCTCAAGAGATGGCAAAAAGCAGGGAGAGCCAAAAGGCATTAAGCATGCCTTTCTTTTCAAAGTTCAGTCAAATACCTGCAAAAAAACACAAAAATATATTTTACATGTTCGTGCAACATTTACACATACACTTATCAATTTTTTTCTTGAACACAGACAGGGTGATGAGGAATAAGACGTTAAACATACCTGAAAGACTCCAGTAGCGTTTCCAACCTCTCCAGTTTGTCCATCTCAGCTGGAGGGTTTCTGTGTATGCGTTTTATCATGTCCAGAATTTAATTCCACTTGGTTAGAACATCTGATATCAGGGCCTCCTTCTTCTGTCCGTGTTCATCATGATTTACTTTAATTCTGCAAACAACAAACAAACAACCTTGTTTCTGACAAATCCACCGCCTGGAAAAACTTCAAAACTTCTGGAAAAAAATCAGAATAGCCAAAAAATCAGAATAGCCAAGTACAGGTTATGTTATTTTAACCCTCCATGTCTGTTTTTTTCCCTTATGCTTTTCTACCAATTCTTTTCATTTCCGGTTGCGCAACAGTTAACAAGCATTTACCAAAAAAACACGTGGTTAATATCGGTTAACGCGTGGTAAAATAATTGTCAGCATTAATGGAATAATGAGTTCATGCGGTTTAATTAGCCCAGCTCTAGCACTAATAAAGAAGTAGAAAGTAAAAATTGAAGTAGAATTTATGTTTAAGTTGTAAATACAAAAACAAAGATTTTACAAAAAGATAACATCCCAAAGAGTATGTGGTTAGTTTAGAATGTCATCCTGTTTGTCATGGGGTCCACCAGGTGAGGCAGAAGATGATGTATGCAGCCACACTTGCCACTATGAAGAAAGAGTTTGGTGGAGGTCACATTAAAGATGAGATGTTTGGCACATTGGAGGTGAGGTGAAGACTTTACCATTTCACCAAAGACACCTGTCTCTGTGACTTATAAATGGTTATGTCATATTGGTATGTCTCTTCACAGGAGGATGTGTGTTTTCAGGGATATTTGCGACACTTGTCTTCCTGCTCCTCACCAGCTCCTCTCACTGCAGCTGAGAGGGAATTACAACAAATCAAAATCACTGAGGTGCAGTTTGAACTGGAAATAAATCCACAATCTGGTACAAAGAGTAATGTGTCACTCATTCTGAGCCTTTGCCTTTTTTGTAGGATAAAGTAGTATGGGTACGTCCATATGCATTACATTAAAAGACTCTCTGAGTGAGTGTGTGTGTGTGTGTGTGTGTGTGTGTGTGTGTGTGTGAGTGAGTGATGCAGGAGAGAAGGAAACATTTCAAACAAATGTCACTGCCTTCACAGGATGAACGTAAACGAACTGGAACGCCAACAGCCAGAGCAAAGGTTTGTTCAGACTCAGACATATAGACAGATTTCCTGTTTTATAAATGACCCCAGGAGTGAAGTCACTGAACAGTTTAAAGACATTTTCATTATATTTAATTCCTTTTAGGTTGCAATGGAGTTTGGCATCGATCAAAGAGCACAGACTCTGCAGGGCCTTGCATTTCCATTA
Organism: Paraplagusia blochii; assembly: GCA_016785265.1. Lineage (NCBI taxonomy): Eukaryota > Metazoa > Chordata > Actinopteri > Pleuronectiformes > Cynoglossidae > Paraplagusia > Paraplagusia blochii. Next base: position 11,306 of record JAFBJS010057462.1, on the reverse strand, counting down.
CAAAAAGAAGCCAAACGAGCTCTGCAACAACTAAGGCAGAGACATATAAACTACATTCAGCTTGTGAGCCCATTGTGAATACTTTTACTTGTACTTACATTTAACTTCTTGAATTGGGATGACAAGGAGCACCAAGAACCTGTTCAAATATCCTTAATCATGTCAACACATGATAATAAGAAATATTTTCCCTATGTTAAATTCATTTGTGTTTCTGCACTTCTCTGCTTGGCATCTACTACTTAAATAACAAGTTCTACTTATAGTGAAAATAATAAATATCTTTACTAATTTGAACTGAAAAATGCAATGTACTTATAATGATTGGGTTGTTAATTGAAAGCATGTACCAATACGGCACAATGTGTTTCAATTATTACAATTTATGGTCAGTACTGCACACTATTGAATTACATTTACATATACTGTACGTATGTATGCTTGAGCTATGTGATGTGTCTCTATGTGATGTCACAGAGGTTGGATGTAGAGAAGGAGACTATTGAGCTTGTTCACACCAAACCAACGGAGACTCATGAGCTTCCCTTCAGGATTCCAAAAGATTCTCCGCGGTACCACTTCTTTGCTTTCAGACATTCCTATCAGGGCCAGATGCAGGAGGCTTTGGGTCAGTACAATTGTATGTCCACTGACTGTTGAGCTGACTTGTGTTGTCTGATTTCATAAGGTTTAATTACTAAAATACTGGGCTGTGTTGAGATACTAAAATATTTTGAGATTCTTATCATAAATGAAGAAATAAACTATAGATAAAATCCATGGATATATGGATGTTTGGCTGGATAAATGGAAGGTTGGATGCTAGATAAAGAGGGTGGCTGGCACCAGGATTCTGCATACAGTCCCCTTGCTTGACAAACTGGTTTATTAAATAAGCTGCAATGCCATCATCTAGTGACTTCCAGTTTATTATACAGCTATTTATTCCCAAAACTATGTTTAGGGCATACATATTTGGTCAATCACAGGTACTGTTTTATTTAACTTACTTACTTATTGCTGAGCCAATATTATTGTACAAATATTAATCAAAACACCAAATATATTGGATATTTTAGAGGCTTAATATATTTCCGTAATATTGTACACAATTTCTCGTTAAATGATAATTAAATGGTGTAATGGTTGCTCTTTCAGTGTTTATCTACTCAATGCCTGGTTACACCTGTAGTATCAAGGAGAGGATGTTGTACTCCAGCTGTAAGAACAGACTACTAGAGGAAGTGGAGAAAGATTACCAACTGGAAGTCACTAAAAAGGTAAAGTCCCCAAACTCCTTCTATAAAAAAAATCACTGTTGTCTGTAGACAACTGTTTGCTGACTTATGTATTTGCAAACACATAGATGGAGATAGACAGTGGTGATGGCCTGACGGAAGACTTCCTGTATGAGGAGGTTCATCCAATGGAGCACACCATAAAACAGGCCTTTGCCAAGCCCCGTGGACCAGGGGGCAAGAGAGGCAACAAACGTCTCATCAAGGGAGTGGGGGAGAATGGGGAGAAAAGTTAGATACTTTATATCACACTTACAGAGGAATCTACGTGATGTTTATGAATTGACCTGTTATGTTGACTTTTTATCTTCTAGCCATTTCTTCTACATTTTTACTCAAGGCTATACTTTTAACACTTAACAGGAAATTGAAAAAAACACATCCACCACAACTAAGAGTCCAATCCTATGTCCTCCTGCGAGGGTTACTGAATGTGAATATTTTAAATCAAGGTAAAATTCCCACATGGTGGCAGAATGATTACTGCTCCTCCATAAAAACAAAAAGGTAGTCCTCCTGTTGCTGGTCAGCAGTGTTGGGACCAACATCTTACTTGTATCATGTTATGTAACAAAACTACTTTTCTCCGTAACTATTAACGTAATGCGTAACTTTTCCCATCCAGTAACGCTGTTATTATTACTGTGGTATAAAGGGGCTCGTTACTCGTTACTATCTGTGGTCCAAATGGACGGTTTATCCCGCTCACGGAGAGAGGACTGTGTGGCAGCGGAGCCTGTCTGCTGCCTATCAGTGTGTGTGATTGTGTGCTAACTCTCACAGTCATGAGTGAAAGACGGCCGTGCACACTAACTGAACCCATGCATTGAAAAGGAGCGATGATTGGTTGACAAAGGTTAACATTTTAGGGTTATAGGGAAACAAACATTCTCACACACACGCAACGTGGTACAGCAGCACACGTCCACAAGCAAGATGATGGCAAGTGTCAAGTTGAGGTTACAATAAAGATGCCTGTCAAAATATAATAAACATCTATTTTGTTGTTATTGTACCACTACAATTCATTATGCTACAGTTGCTACAGAACACAACAAAAAATTTAAATGTGTTTTCAAAGTAAAGTAACTAATTGTTAGTTACTTTTATGATTTGGTTACTAGCAACGTAACTATTTGCTTTTTCAGAGCAGTAACTAGTAAAGTAATAAGTTACTTTTTTTAAAGTAACTTGCCCAACACTGCTGGTCAGTTTCTAAAAGCTGATTGAGGTGCATAGTTGCATAGCCTTATTGAACTTTACCATAATGCAGGTGTGAGTACAGTGCAGAGTGTGAAAAGCTACCCAGTGACCCTGTTGCAAATTATTTAGTTGAAAAATTAAAGGAAACATGCTCACCTGTGCAAAATAATTGGGAAAGCGGAGCAGAACAACATTTGTTTTACACTAGCTCTAGAAACATTTCCATATATTTGCATGGGGGTATTATTTTAAAAATAATAAGTTGTGGTTTTGCACAGTGTTGTGCATCACTGTTTCTAGGAAGGAATACATTGACAATACTGGAGTTTTTCAGATGATGGGGGGGTTTAATGGGCAGTAAATATGTTCAAAGTCCAGCGTTGATTTTTGCTCTTCACTATAGAATTAGATTTAAGTAGTTTATCTTAATGAACATTTAGTACAGTACAGTAGGATATTTTGAATAATTTGAGATTATTTTTCGCTTAAAGGTGGATTATTTCTATATATATTCCATTATATTAGTAGTAAGGTATAAAACACTATTTGAGGTAAGAAGAAAGAAGAAGAAAATGATCCAGGTCCTTTTTAAAGTAACCACTGAAGTACATTCAAACATCGGCTTTTATTTTGCAAGGAATTATATTACAAATATTGAACAGTGAACAGTAATTCACAAAATAACTGGTAACCAGTCACACTGACATTAATGACTTTAGAACTGAGTACCTGAATAATGTGAATGCATGAATGTCATGCACTAAATTTAATTCTAATTAAACTAAATGAACAAATAAAATATTTTCTGGGGCGGGGGCTTGCCATAGGTTTATCACCATTGAAAGTTCAAAAACAAATTGCGACATTAAGTTCCAACCTTTAATATTCCAAAATTTAGTTACTTTGAGAGCAACTGGACATAGTAGGTTTCTTGAAGACGTTTCACCTCTCATCCAAGAGGCTTCTTCAGTTCTAACCACACGAAAGAAAAGGGATACAGTTTTGTGGATGATCATAACCACTTCCTGGCCAGAGAAGACAAATGGTTTGAGAGAGGAGTCAAGGAAGCCATCCATGCCAACGTGGATATATCCTCTCTCAACAGAGGGGGAGGACTAAGACACAATCTTTTATCCACCTTTAATGTAGTTTTAAATTCTCTTCCAGAAAATCTTATGATCAGACCATGGTTCCATCATAAAATTTAAAAAATGATACCAATACAAGCCTCTTGGATGAGAGGTAAAACATCTTCAAGAAACCTACTATGTCCAGTTGCTCTTGAGGTAACTTATTTTTGGAGGTTATGATAATATAACTATTTTAAGCAGAGTAATTGCTTTAGATTCTCCCCATAATTGAGATCATGTCATGAAAATGCATCAGTTTGTTATATAGTATTGTATTTATATGTGCAATTTAATTAATCTTCTTTTTAATGGAAATGTGTGCGTGTGTACTGGATGCGCCCTGTCACTGCAGGCACAGTCACATGTAAGCTTTTCTTGCATATGTTTCCTGGAAGCACGACTGTTTTAAATTGCATTAAATTTGCTGTTTGATTTATTATCGCAAAAGTTATCGTTTCCTAGTTTAGGAGTTCTGTTTTGTGAGTTTCAATCTGTTTTATTCTTCCTTGTCTTTGAGTTTAATTTTCAAAGACAATAAATTCCCGGAAAATCTGCTAGGGTCGAAACATAAACGAGTGGCGTTGAAGCTCGCAAGTTAGATAAAACTAAATTTAATTTTTTTGTCTGCCAATTTTGTCTGATTTCATAACAATTACAAATGAAATACTGGGCTGTTATACTTTATGAATTGAAGTTTATTATCATAGATTAATAAATAAACTATTAATAGAGTGTATGGATATACAGTGGGTACATAAAGTACCCTTTACTCCTTTAAATTTGTCACTCTTTGTTTCATTGCAGCCATTTGCAAAAATGAAGAAAATCATTGTATTTCTCATTAATGCACAATCAGCACCGATTCAAAGAAAAAAAAATGAATGTAGACAAAAAGACAACTGAAAACTCACATGGTCACACGTAATCAGACCCTTTGCACATTGAGTAGAAGCACCCTTTTGAGCTAGTGTAACCATCTTCTTGGGAATGATTAACATTTTTTTTCACACCTGGATTTGGGGATCCCCTGCCATTCTTCCTTGCAGATCCTGTCCAGTTCCACCAGGTTGGATGGTGAATATTGGTGGACAGCCATTTCCAGGTTTCTATAGAGATGCTTAATTGGGTTTAGGTTAGGGCTCCAACTGGGCCAGTGAAGAATGGTCACAGAGTTGTTCCGAAGCCACTCCTTTGATATTTTAGCTGCATGCTTATGGTCATTGTCTTGTTGAAAGGTCAACCTTCAGCCCAGTCTGCGGTCCTGAGCACTCTGGAAGAGGTTTTCTTCCAGGATATCTCTGTACTTTGCCACATTCCTTTTTCCTTCACTTGCAACCAGTTGGCCTGTCCCTGCAGCTGAAAAACACCCCTATAACATGATGCTGTCACCACTATGCTTCACTGTTGGGATTGTATTGAGCAGGTGTTGAGCAGTGGCTGGTTTTCTCTAAACATACCACTTAGAATAATGCCAAAGAGTTACATTTTTTATCAGACCAGAGAATCCAATTTCTCATAATCTGGGAGTCCTTCATGTGGTTTTTGGGAAAAAACTTGCACTGAGGAGATGCTTCTGTCGGGCCACTCTGCCATAAAGCCTCGACTGCTGCAAGGCTACAGTGATAGTAGACTTTGTGGAACTTTCTTCCATCTCCCCACTGCATCTCTGGAGCTCAGTTACTGTGATCTTAGGGTTTTTCTCAAACCTCCCTCACCAAGGTATTTCTCCCACAAGTGCCCAATTTGGCTGGAAAGCAGGGTCTAGTAAGAATTCTGGTCCTCCCAAACTTCTTCCATGTAAGGATCATGGAGGCCACTGTATTCTTAGGAACCTTGAGTGCTGCAAAAATTGAAACTTTGGCCAGATCTGTGTCTTGCCGCAATTCTGTCTCTGAGCTTCCTGGGCAGTTTCTTTGACCTCTTCTTCTTTCTTCTTTTACTTTCGACTTATCACTTTTTTTTCCAGGGTTTGCCACAGCGAGTTAACAATTTCCATCTCACCCTGTGCTCTTTATCCTCAACTCTAACTCCAACTACCTCCATGTCCTCCCTTGCTGCATCCATAAATCTCTTCTATGGCCTTTCTCTTCGTCTCGTACCTGGTAGCTCCATCTCTAGTCCCTCTTCTGAACATGTCCAAACCATCTTAATCTGGCTTCTCTATCTTTTTTCCAAGTCTCGTGCCTCGTGTCTTCTGCCTATTCCTAGTGTCTCTAAACCATACACCATGGCTGGTCTCACAACTGTCCTTTTACCTTCACCTTAGCTGACACTCTTCCGTCACAAATCACTCTGGACACCTTTCTCCAAATTTTTCATACTGCTTGTACTCAATTCTTCACCTCTTCCACAGTCTCCACTGCTCTGAACAGTTCATCCTAAGTATCTCATCTACTGCACCTTCACCATCTCTGCTCCTTGTAACCTCATTATTCCGCTGTTCTCCCTTTCATTCAGACACATACTCTGTAATGACTGACTTTCATTCTTCTTCTCCCTGGTGCATACCTCCACCTCTATAGGTTCTCTCCTAGTTGTTGCCTACCCTTACTGCAGATCACAATATCATTTGCAAACATCATGGTCCATGAAGACTCCTGTCTGACCTTATCTGTCAATCCGTCCATCACTAAAGCAAACAAGAAGGGGCTCAGGGCTGATCCTTGATGCAGTCCCACCCTCTCCCTAAAGTCTTCTGTCCTTCCAACAGCACACCTCAATACTGTTGTAATGTTCTCATACATATCATGCATCAATCTATCATACTTCTCTGCCACTCTTGACTTTGTTATACAAAACCACAATTCCCCCCTTGGCATCATGTCATAGGCCTTTTCTAAATCTACAAAAACACTCTTCGGACTCTCTCTGTACTTCACCATCAGCACAGTTCCCTGGCCTCATGATTTTTATTTGCTCATTGACATGCACTGTGAACTGTTAGGTCATATATAGACAGATGTGTTCCTATCTTTATCAAGTGCAATCATTTTAATTAAACACAGCAGGACTCCAATGAAGGAATAGAACCATCTCAAGGAGGATCAGATGTAATGGACAGCATGTGAGTTAAATATGAATGACCAGTGTTGGGACGCGTCACTTCACGTTACGTCACACAACTACCGTAAATTCCGGACTATAAGCCGCTACTTTTTTCCCAAACTTTCAACCCTGCGGCTTATTCAGTGATGCGGCCAATTTATGTAATTTTTCTAACGGCCGCCAGTGGCGCTCGAGTAGAAAAGGTAAGATTAAGACCGGTAGAATGTATGCGTCGAGGAAGACTGCAACAGAGCTGCTGCACGTAAACTTGGTATAAACGAATCAATGGTGAGACGCTGGAAACGGCAGCCGGTCTGCTGCGTGACAGAGAGGAGGGCACAAAATCAGGAGTGGATTTGCCTCAGGAAGAGAGTGCCAGCGACAGTGACAGCGAGAGAGAGGCTGAGGGAGTGTGTGACGACGAGGAAGATGACTTCGATGGCTTCAGTTCAAAGGAGGAAGATGAAGACGGTTTACCGTGATTTTTACCAGTATGTTCTTTTACCAGATCTGTTTTTCCAGATCTGTTATACTGTGTTGCTAGCGTGTTGCTACCATGTTGCTACCGTTTTACTGCCCTGTCACAGGCACCGTTTGGGAAGAAAGTTATATTATTACTGTCTCTTTAAGTTATATTATTAAAACTTTGTAAACTCTCTCTGTGTACTGTCTTTCTTTGTAAATATGTTTATATTTTTTAATGTGGGCACATGCGGCTTATATACAGGTGCGGCTTGTGTATGTACAAAATCGGTTTTCCTCTAAAAATGTAGTGGGTGCGGCTTATAATCAGGTGCGCTCTGTAGTCCGGAATTTACGGTACATTTCTTGGTAGCTAATAACATAACACGTTATATTTCCAAATTAGTAACACCATTTTCATTACTGTCTACTATCTAGGGACCATCTTCACTGTTTCTCTTCGCCTGGAAGGACCCTGAGGTAACGGTGTCTGCTGTCTTCAATTGTGTGTACAGTCATGGTGTAAAACTATGTGAAACTCGTGCACTATGTAAATCCTTACGTTGAAAAGGGGCGATGATTGGTTGACATAGGTTAACGTTTCATGCTAAGCTTAAGAAAGAGTCCTAGGCTGGTCTTCTTGCGTTATAGGAAAATAAACAGTCTCACACACACAGGTGACATGGTACAGCAGCACATCCCCACAGGCAAGATGACGGCAGGTGGCAAGTTGAGGTTACAATAAAAATGCCTGTCAAAATGTCTAGACATTGTTTTATTGTACTGAAATGTACAGCGAACGTATAACTTATGTCACTTGCCCTATAAAGGTTAATGTGTATTTAAAGTAACTAGTTACTTTTATAATTTAGTAACTAGTATTGTAACTAGTTACTTTTTCAGAGCAGTAACTAGTAAAGTAACAAGTTACTTTTTAAAGTAACTTGCCCAACACTGTAAATGACACAGCAAAGGGTCTGGGTGAAAGGGTCTGACACGCTCTCCTCCTCAGAGATTTGTCAAACCCAGATGCAGGACACTGTTCACAGTACAACACCATTTATTTACATAAGTAAAATGAATGAATCTGTGATGTTCTTTTCCTAAATGCAATCCAATACGTGGTGGTGCTCCAGTGAATTCCATGTGGTGACTCTAAACAATTGTTCCCTCGTCCCAAAAAGCCGGTGTCTTAACGGGCTCCTAGCTTCACTCCTGGTTAGCATAGAGACACAAACAATCACTAGAAGGGTAATGCATCCAAGACAAACGTTTCTTCACCACTCACCACCATGTTGAGTGTAACACTATGGCGCTAACTCACTGGCACGGCAGGCCATAAATACTCTGAGCCAATCAGTAGTCCGTGGAATTTAAAGAGACAAGTGTATACACACACCTACACTTAGATGGCCAGCAACAGACCACCAGATCACCACAGTCTGAATACTTATGGCCATGTGATATTTCAGTTTTTCTTTTTTAATACATGCCGAATCTGGCAGTGTCTCCACTACTTTCCCCATGACCCAGGAGTTGCGAGGGGAGGAACTGTCCACCAACAGCACCACATCGCCTGCCATGAAGTTTCTTCTAGGCTTCAGCCATTTCTGTCGCTCCTGAAGAAGTGGAAGATACTCGCGTGTCCAACGGGCCCAGAATAAGTCTGCGAGATATTGGACTTGCTTCCATCTTCTTCGCGTGTAGGTGTCATCTTTACTGAAGACGCCTGGAGGCAGGATTGGTTGCGCCTTCAGAAGCAGTAAATGGTTCGGGGTTAAAGGCTCTATGTCATTGACATCATCTGAAACACTTGTGAGCGGCCTGCCATTCATTATACTCTCGACTTCACACATTACTGTATGGAGAAAGTCGTCGTTCACAGACTGATCTTTCAGTAGGGAATTGAGGATTCGTCTCGCTGTGCGAATTTGCCTTTCCCAAACCCCACCCTGGTGGGAGGCAGCTGGGCTGTTGAATATCCACTTTATTCCCTTTGGTTGCAGGTCTCTCTGAATTCTTTCATTATCCAACTGTTGGATGGCTTCTTTAAACTCTCGTTCAGCCGCCACAAAGTTCGTGCCATTGTTGGACCTCGTGGTGGTAACTTGGCCTCTCCTGCATATGAAACGACGAATGGCGTTTATGCAGGAGTCCGTGTCGAGGCTGTCTGCAACTTTGATGTTTACGGCTCGGAGAGTGAGACACGTGAACATTACCCCGTATCTCTTGACAGTACCCCGGCCCCGTTTAACCTCAAACGGGCCGAAGAAATCAACGCCGGTGTTCGTAAAAGGAGGTTGGTCTGGGAGGAGGCGATCTTCCTGCAAGCTTGCCATCTTTTGCTCACCAACCTTGCCAGTCCTCCGCCGGCACACCGTGCATTTACGGATTATCTTCCTGATTGCAGAATTGGCTTGTGGAATCCAATATTTCTGCCTTATTTGAGCCAACACATAATTGCGTCCGCAGTGGCCTGTTCTTTGATGTACGTCCCTCAAGATTAGAATGGCAACTCTGCTGTGCTTAGAAAGAATCACTGGGTGCTTGGCACTTTCTGGCATAGCAGACTTGTTAAGTCTTCCACCTACTCTCAAGGTGTCATCTTGAAGAATCGGGTCAAGCTTATACAGCACACCTTTATGACTGAGTTGACTTCCATTCCTCAGGACTTCGATTTCTTCCTCAAAGTGCTGTCTTTGACTGAACTTTATTATTTCTGCTTCAGCAGCGTCCAGGTCATCCAAGATAGGTAATGTCTTTTCAGGTTTAAACCTTTTCATGTGTTGTTCTAACTTTTTTCAGGGTCGTTTTCAGTTTGGCTGATGGTTCTTAACGCCTCCTTGCGTTCTTCTTTACGCTCCCCCAGAGCATCCTTTACCCTTACAATCCAAGCCACTGATCGTTTCAACTTGTTCCAATCAGAATGATAGGTAAGTAGCTGGTTCATTGGTGCCATACTTTCTTCAACTGTGACCGTGTGAACAGCGACTGTGGTCTTGACCTCCGGGTCATCTTCTAGGCTTTTCTTCTTTCGCACAGGCTGTTCTGGCCAATTCTTTTCATCCAGCAGAAAGTCTGGTCCACTTATCCACATTCCTCCTTCGACCAAGCTCTTCGCCTTCAGGCCTCTGCTGGCTTGATCTGCAGGATTTTCATTCGTTTTGACATACATCCATTGTAAAGGCTTAGTTGCTTCTCGGATCATTGAAACTCTATTAGCAACAAACGTTTTGAAACGTGCCGTGTCACTGTCGATGTATCTGAGCACCGTAGTACTGTCTGTCCAGAAGACAGATTGTTGCAGTGGAATTTGCAGCTCTTCGTGCAACATCTTGTCGACCTTCACTGCGACAACCGCTGCGGTCAACTCAAGCCTAGGGATTGTTACTTTCTTCTGCGGGGACACTCTTGATTTTCCCATAAGGAAAGCACAATGTTTCTCTCCATGCTCATTCTCCAGCAGTAAGTAAGACACAGTGCCGTAGGCATACTCTGAGGCATCCGAAAAATGATGCAACTGCGCTGAGGTAGTGCATCCGAAGTTGGTGGGTTTTAAACATCTACTCACATGGAAGTTGGAGAGGTAAAAGACATCTTCGAGCCATCTGCTCCACTCTTCTGCATGCTTTCCATCAATGTTTTCATCCCAGCCAAGCTGTTCCTTGCAGAGATCTTTCAACAAAAGCTTAGCAGGCAAGATAACCGGCGCCAGAAAGCCGAGAGGATCGTAGATGGAGTTTACGATTGACAAGAGTCCTCTTCTGGTCACTGGCTTGTCTTGCAGCTCTATTTTGTACATGAAAGTATCGGATTCTGTGTCCCACTGCACACCGAGTGTTCTTTCCACTGGTAGAGCGTCATGTCGTAGGTCCAGGTCTCTGACCTTAGTGGCTCTGTGCTCTGCAGGGATTGACGATAGCACCTTTCTGCTGTTGCTTATCCACTTTGTTAAAGTGAACCCGCCACTGCTGCACAGAGCTTGAAGATCCTTGACCAGTTTCACTGCATCGTCTTCTGTGGCTACACTTTTCAGGCAGTCATCCACGTAGAAATGGCGCAGGACTGTCTGAACCGCGTCTGGAGATGCAGTGTCTCTGTGGTCCTTGGCATTTCTTCTCAGTGCGTATGAGGCCACACTTGGAGAAGAAGTGGCTCCAAAAAGGTG